>PVJX010008079.1:0-67466 GCA_004027295.1 Dolichotis patagonum
GTGAGGGAATAGAGGGGAAAGAGAAGTAAAATCATTAAGATGCATTATGTATGTGTACCAACACCCCATGATGAATGTAATCATTATGAACTGCAAACATGTACTAAAAATATAAAAACTTAAAAAGTAAAATACATTCTAGTTAGTTCATGCAGCATTTCCACTGGTCCAGTAAAAGCAAAACATGCATCTAAATTGGCTACGAGAGATGAACTGTGTAATTTCAGTTAGTCTATAAATGAGAAAAATGCTCATATACTAGCTTTTAAAACTGGCATTGCACAATGTAAGGATGAGTTGTAAAATGAATGTAAATGGTTAAAATTTTAATTTTGGTTACTCAGAATTTTCGAAGTCACAACTTAAGAACAATGAGACAAGTCGAGAGAGAGAGGCCACAGAGGAAAGAGAAAGCTTCATATTTGAGTAATGTCATTATTCCTGCTTTCCAAATAAGGACTCTCACATTTTCAGTCTTCATCAGAACACACAAAATACAGGTGGTGCTTCTTGTGGATGTAAACGAAAAGAAACATAAACGTAGCATTACTTCTTGGCTAACAGATCAGGAAACAACAAATGATTGGAGAGAAGAGAGTATCAGCAAATGAAAAGAAAGCAAAGCTAAAAGAATAAAATATTGCAAAAACAAAAGGAACCAATATCTTTTGTGCAAAAATATACTCTATGGTATGTTATGATGCATACCTATGACTTAGTACTAAATATTGATGTAGCTCTAAATACAGGCATGAAAGCAAACACATACCTAAGCAAACAAGCAATGGAATAGCACTTAAGCTTCTAAAGTGGTAAAAAAGGGTAAAATAAAGTAGAGATGAACTGGAGGCTGTGACAACAGATGAGAGAAGGTTGCATTTGATAGAATCTTCAAAATATTAAAGAGCCACTTAAGATCTCAGAACAAAACCACAGCAGTGGATCCTTTAATCTTGGAAGATCCATCATTTCACTTTCAGAGCCTTGCCTTTAAAGGTGGCTGTTACCTGACATGACCACTCCTTCCAATGTTTTCACAGAAAAGTCTCAGCTTGGAGGAAAAGGCACAGTTATCCAATTATTATTTTTCAATGGGCACATGAGCCATCACTGTACCAACTCATGGATTAACACTTTCCTCCTAGCTACAGACTTTGGTCAGAGTATGGTCAAGCTGCACAGAGCCCTGTGGACAAAAGATAAATACTCAGATATCAAGGTAATTACCCTGGAGACCAAACATCATGATGTTTGTTTTTCAGCCTTGTCTGGCTAGCTCTTCCTCTTGTTGTTGAGTTCATGCTTGAAGGAACAGATGTTATTCATGCTATAAAAGCAAGCATTTTGTTCTCCTTGCTCATCAAGCACAACTCATTTCACGCTGGTGCTCACTCCATGAGTAATAGGTGCATTTAATGAACTGCTCATTGATCCAGAATGACAGAAGAGCATTCTTCAGGGGTCAGTGGCTTTGGGACATGCCCTGTGTAAACAGGGTATGGGGCATGCTCATTAGGAGTAAGCATTTTGTTGTGGCTTTAGCCTGACTTCCAACCTTGGTCTTTTCCAGCTTCCCCTGGCTCTGAACATGGAAGATACTTTCCTTCCAAAGGCAGTTTTATAATGAATGAACTCCCTCTAATTTATTTAGCTTTTCTTGTGCCAATATCCTAATAGTGAGACAGCAACTCCCAGTAAGTGGTTGATTACATTCAAGCAAATACACAGCTGAGCAATTAAGTACATTCACTTGCACCTTAGCTGATCTGAGCGGGTAGGATTATCTCATAGAAATAATTATGGTTGCTCTATCTTTCCTTTCTGTGGTTTGGGGAAAATTGGCTCTTGAAATTGGCTTTGGGTCAAGTGGGCTGTTACCTGGCTGCTTCTGACTGAGAACTATTTATATGTATTGTTTTTTAAAATTAGGTTTACATTAAATACCATGCCAGTCTTCTGCAAAATAGGCTCTTCTCAGCGGAGAACAGGGATCCCCAAGCCTAATATGAATTTGGTAATTATGTGATTTTGTATATATCATGTGTATTTCAATTTTCAAAGACTTTTTTTGCAAGAATTGCTTTGGAAACTACTAGGCTAACCTAATAGAAAGAACATTTATGGAGCAGGAAAAAGGCATATTCCAGCTTTTCATCTAATTGGATATGCAACCTTAAGTAAGTCACTAGTGTCTCTGTGCCCCACTTTTCCTATCATATTGCCTACCTAGTAGGGTTGTTGTGAGATGCAAGTAATGTAAATGATATATAATCTCCTGAGCACTGGGGAAATGATGTCAGTACATGCAAATCTGTTGAATTTAAGTCTTGCTGTTTTTGAAGGGCACAACCACTTTAACAAGAATAATTTGCTCATGTAAACAATTTTGTTCTGCTGGAGTGACATGAGATGAACTAGGACCAGATACTGGAATATCTGTGACTTATATAACAGGAAAATGGGGTATGAGAAAGAACACTACCATTTGTTGAGTGTCTCAGTGTCAGTCACAAGCACGGTTACCTTACTGAAGCCTGAGAATGACTCAACACATTATCTGTGTCAGCAGCACTCTCCTCCCTGCTACTGCAGCAGGAGGCAAAACATCAGGGTACCTTGAAAATATTTTTGATATTAGTAGACAGAACTGGCCATGAAAATGAAAATGAACTGCTTTAATATGGCAGTAATAAATAGTACAATTATGTGAAATGACTGATAATAGCTAACATTTCAAAAAGCAGCACAGTATAAGCAGGGGCAGTGGAGCCAAGGCTGAACAAAAACAAACTGGAAGCAGGCCATGTGGGAGGTAAGAAAAGTGGTCTTACAACAGTTAATAACAAGGTACATCAGTTTTTCTTAGGAGCATGGTCATCTTTTCTACTAGCTATTTTATTCTTGTTAGTATACTGCAGTTTATAAACTGAATGCAAATTAGTGTATTAGTTTTGGTCTAAATAAACTGCAAACATGTATATTAAAAGTTGTATCTGCCTCTCAGTTACAAATACACAGCTCTGCTGTGTCTAATGTCTTTATCTGCAGTTGACTTATGCTAGCTATTCAAGGTGAAGCTGCAGTGCTTATAAGAGCTGGACAGTATCTCCCAGAATGACTTTGAAGCTCCAAAGTACAAGATAATTCCCTCATCCTGTGAGACTGGCTTCTTGTTGACCTCCAGTGAAGATGTAAATGGCCCCCTTAGTAAGTCAGGCTTTCTTTTACTTAGCAAACTGTAGTAAACCTGCAACATTGAAGCTGGGAGTGTAGCTCTGTGGTAGAGCACTTGCCTAGCAAGTGCAAAGCCCTAGATTTGATCTCCGACACTGCAAATATAAACCTTGGTCATCTTGTCTATAATGTTTATGTTAATATATGAATATTAACTTTTTCTAGATAGTTACTCTCTCTCTCTCTCTCTCTCTCTCTCTCTCTCTATATATATATATATATATATATATATATATATCATGTGTCACAGTTTGGGTGCTCAAAACAGGTGACCATCTGATGACTATTGCCATTATTATGAGTATGATCCTTCCTCTTTGTCTTTTGAAAATGAATAATCATAAAATGAAGTGCATTCTTCTTCAACTTCTTTAATGCACTACTACTTTTGGTTTTATACCATGAATACATTTCAGAAATTTAGAATATCAAATGACACTAGGTTGGGGTTTGCATATAACATTTCTGCCAATTTCACTTTAATGGGGCGATATGACTGTGCATTGTGATGCTTAGACTTCACAGCACAACAGCACTTTGAGCCTAGTTATGAGAAAGCTCCTGAAAGCTGCACTGAGAACAAAAACTACTCCTGTCACTGTTTCATTTTTTCAAAGATATACACTGATTACTTGTAAGGTAAAATATACGAGGTGAAAGAAGTGAGACATCCAGCATTGGATATGAGCCCTGCCCTTTCAAACCTTGTCATTGAGTAAGGGCAGAATGCTATAAACTCATAATGGTCATGTAGGATAGGAACTTATGATGGGAACCACTAAGCAAGGTACACAGAGAAGGAAGTTCATTTTCACAGGGAAACAGCTTGCTAGGAATCATGGAGAAAGCAGCAATCCAACAGTCTGGTATATTATGAGTGTTCTTTTCTGCTCCTGCCGCCTGAGGTTTATCTTTAATTTATTGCACACATACCCATGCTGGCAGAGTACATAACAGTCACTGCAAGTGCCATATATATACGGTGTGCTCCTTAAGAACGTTAGCTCGCAGGTGACACATCAGACACTCACTGTGGTAACTTGTTGTTTTACTCTATCCATGAATCCATGGGTCCTGGTGAGGTAGAAACTCAGCAAAGTAGGAGTGGCTGCGCATTTTGTTTACAAAGCTCGAGTTTGTTTATTGCTAGAGAGTGACAGGTGCGTAGTTTCCAGAATGACTCCTAGGTGCTCAAGAGTAGCACAGAAGCACAAGTGGCTAGAGGTTAAAATAAAATATACAAGGCTGGGGATTTAGCTCAGCAGCTCAAGTGCTTGCCTGGCAAGTGCGAACTTGTGAGTTCAATCCCTGGTACCAAAAATAAATAAATTAAATAAAATAAAAGGTACAGTGTAATACAATAAAAATAATGAAATGATAATCTTAAACAGAGAGAACCTTAGGCAATCTCAACAAGCTTCTTGAAAGTGGTGTATTCTGTGTCTTCAAAGATGCTATAGATATAGCAGCATTCAACACCAGGCCTGAAAAATTCATGAATAGGATCAAAGAAGAAGTGTGGCGCATCACATCCCCTACCGACAGCCTATTTCTTATTACTCCCTCTCTGCTCTTTCCTTTCGTATTGTAAGCTTTGGGCTTCTCCAATCTGACTTTTTAATGATGTTTGCTGGTGAACATCAGTGGTCAGCCTTGACACTGCAAACCCTTTTAAATGCATTTGACACATTTTATCACAACAGGAAAGAGAAAATTGCACCCTCTTTTCTGCAGTTGGAGAAAGGCAGACAATATTTTGCATTACGAAAGTGTCCTATAAGAATCTCTTCTGAATCAGGAGTCTCAAAAGAAACTCCAACTTTAGAGAGCACTTCTGTGTCTTATAAGGATTTATGTTAGCTGAGCAAAAATCTGTAATTGTAATTCCAGTTGTCTTCATTATAAATCGGTTGCACTGATATTAGTATTTAAATTAGAGTCTCTGTTTTGCAAAAAGTTCTGAAACATGTAGCATTTCTTTTTTTAGAACTGAGGAGATTGTGGTCAGCACACACAGAGACTTAAAAAAATTATTGTTGTAGGTTGGTTTCCCCAGGAAGCAGACAATTTTACATTTAGAATTAAGACGTGTTCTGGAGAGCAACTCTCATGGAAGGGAGGGAGAAGAAAGCAAGATTAGGTAGTTGGGAAGTATGATGTTGGCCTCTGAACAGCCTCAGATGACCCCACACTGTGAACTTCCCTTCTGAGTTGTCCTGCCGTTAGCCAGCCCTTTCTGTTCCTAAGTAATCAGTTTCAGGATGTGGGCCATGATGCAAAGGTGCACTGGAGCTGGCTCTCAACTGCTCCCAGGAGCTAATCATGTGCATCCAGTGAAGTCAGTTACGTTGGTGGTTTGAAATCAGTAATGAAGGGAGCATTTACATCGTGGAAATCTAGATGAGTCATCAAAGGTTGTAAATTTGGGTTTGTTGTATCGGGGAGCTATTTCTTAAATACTGGGACAAGACTGTCAGTATGAGAAAAAGCATGTTCGTGAGTGAGGGATCTCTCTGAAGTTGAGAAGATTCTGAAGGGACTGAGAGTACAAAACTCTTCTCTGACATTTCCAGCAGCTGGGGCTAAACAGTGTCTACCACACTTATGATTCAGCTGGCTTCATATTTAAACAATGTTTGGAGAATCTTTGCATCACTTAAATTAGCAAATGAGTAAGCAGAGCAAGAATAATGATTGAATATGGTGAGCAAATACAGAGCTCATAGAGAAGCTGGAAAATAAAATAAAATCCACCTCTTTTGAGGACTTGGTCAGGGTTCTGGATACTTTTCATTATACCTTTAGAGTTTTGAGAAGTAGGCCCCTAAAAAGCTATTTTGCTTGAAAATCCCTAATTTTAAAAAAAAGGATCAGGTTTTTGATGATGTTATTGTTTCAATGAGGTTTTGGTTTTTTTGGTGTTTTTGCTTTGCTAAAATTTGGCATGAGAATGAACTTACAAAACAGTTTGCTAATATTGAACTAAAAAAACTGAAAAATTATTTCATCATTTTAACAATAAGCAATTTAAAGGCACAGTGTAAGTTGAGAAGAGTGAGCTACTGTTTAGGAGAGTGGAGACCTTCAGCACTACAAATGGACCAGGTTTTTATACCCTTGGTGAGTAGGATATCTTTCCTGCTGAGCAAGGAACTGTGCATCTCACTAAAAGATAAATACAGGGCTTAAAGTATGGATAGTAGAAAGCTCTCTTTCAAATGCACTTAGTCCTTTGTTTTGTAGTTTTAGCTATAATACTGTTGGCAGGGTATAAAGTATGAGAATACCAACGCTGAATATGGTGTTACTGGCACACAGTGCAAAATGCTATAGCATGTATTCTGAGTTAAAGATTTCTGTAAAGTAAGTAGATAGCCTGGGAGATACTAATTGTGAGCATAAACATATGTTGAAGATTAGTGCTTGATCACTAAATTATAGTTACTGATACTGTGGCACAATACCTCTAACCCACTCCCTATGATGCTAAATATATTGTAAACACAAAGTTAACCCCTTGACTTGATAACTTGACTCTAATCATTAATATCACAAGTAATTTGAGATGTCATCCATAGAATCTTGGCTCTTATATCTTGGAAATGCCCTAAATTGCTTTCAGTTTTTAAAACCCCCTACCTGTCAGTAGTCCAGTTCTTGGGCATACCTGGATTTCAGGATAACAAAGAGATTTTTAAAGAATATTTTATAATTTTGAATTTGCATTATTAATGTACATTAAAAATAGAGATTCGTTTTTGTTTGTTTACTGAGGAGGTACTGATGATTGAACCTCAGTTCTTACACTGACCTACACTCCCAACCCTTTTTCATTTTTTAATTTTGTCATGTGAGTGTCACTAAGTTGCCCAGGCTGGACTCAAATGTGTGATCTTTCTGCCTCAGATTGCCAGTGTGCTGAGATTACAGATGTGTGCCATCACACCTGGCTGAGAATGGAAATTTCTTAATGTCAAATAATAGCAATTGACTTTTTAAACTTTAAGTAATTATTTTGTGCTAAGTGCTGGTCCTATGTATTTTATATATCAACTCCTTTATTTTTACAGTAGACCTAGAAAGCAGATAGTGTCACTACGCCCATTATGCATAGAGAGGCCAGGTAATTTGAAGTAAGTCATATAGTTAATAAGTGATGGTGGCAGGATTTGGGTCCAGGAGTCTTTCTTCAGAGATGATGACCATAACCATTTTATTATACTGCATCAGTATAAATTTACTTCATAAACTACATCTTTTCATTTTTTGTCAGTTATAAGATCCCATTAAAGTACCCTTCTTCAAAATTATATGGTAACATAGTGGATGACGTATGAGTGAAACAGATTCTAATTGTCACACACGCAGCTAGGCTGTTGTACCCTTGTGCCACTAAGGATGGTCTTCCAAAAAAGTGGAATATAGGGCGTAACTCAAGATATTTTGCTCTTCTCTTTGAAATATTCAATCTACTAATGGTACAGTCAATAGAATGTTATTGGTTCTTAAATTGTCTTCCCTGGAGCAAGAGTTGGAAGAAGGAGGGGAAGGCGGAATGTGGATGGCAGTGTTTCTCTGACTGTATTGTGGAGAATTTAAATTTAAGTTGGGATTCTGTGTATCTGTAGAGGGACCAGATAATCTGCATTTCCGTCAACTGGTCAGTTGGTGCTGTGCTTCTCCAAGGTCATGCTGAGTAGCAAGGGCACTGGGTACAAGAGCAGCCTCCACTATGGCGTAAAATGATGTTTGCTAAGAATAGTAAAACTGTCGCACCAGGAACCACACAATCAACTACACAAAAACAAGGTGGCAGGAAGAAAAGATTAGAGGTAATACTAGTAAAGAAATATTAAATGTATTTGGGCTTACTCTAAGTATCATGATGCCACATGACTGCAAAAGTGTGTGAGAGAAGAGATGTGGGCATGCTGTGCCTGGAGAGGTGAGGTGTATATTGATTTCTGACTTATACATACATGAATGTAAAATGTTCAGTTTACAAAAGTAGGTTCTATTGTTATAATGCTTACAGCAGTCATCATGTTTTCCATGGGTTCATAAATAGAAAAAACAAAACAACTTGCTATCAACTTACTATTTTCTGCAAGTAATGAACCTAATTTCTAGCTGATCTTCCAGTTGTACACTTATCTTTTATTGTACTTTGGGTCACTTTCTCTTACTATAGCATCAGTTTGTGTATTTCCTGAAATCATAAGTTAGTTTTGATAACTTATGAAGCAAATATACACAATGAAGCAAATAATATGCCTCAAGGCTGATAGATTAGGCATATAGATATTAAATAGATAGATAGATAGATAGATAGATAGATCTGGGTGAATAATTTTATGCCCCTTAATAATTCACAGCTATCAGCCAAGGCTTTAACATTTGTCTATGCTGAATTGAATGAGCAAAGATGTATGTTTAACTTACTAAAAATTCCTGAATAGATTTAATCAACCCTGTAGAAAAATATTCTGTCCTTAAGAATGAAAATTCTCAAAGCTACTGTTGTGACAAGCTAGATCATTTGGAAAATGAGGGATTGAATAGGTAAAGAAGCTGTATTTCAGAGACACGCCTAAATTTGACAGCTCACCTGTATCATGCTGTCATTCAAAATGTTAACCAAGAAAAGCAATTAACATTTCACCTATATGGCTAACATGTTTATTCATTAGTAAGGTTAAAAACCTATTTTGTATTTTATGGAAGATTTATGCAAATAATAGAAAGCAATTAAGATGTTTCTGGCCCAGATGTCACGATCAATTACAAGATAGATTCCTATAGATTGAAGATGAGCTTTGAGCTTACTCAGAGGGAAGTTGAAAAAAATATACTGAAGGTATATATGATAGAAAACGGCTACCATAAGAGTATAAAACAGAAAAGAAATCTAAACTCCAGTCTATCTGAAAGGTCTGAATAAAAGTACTTTTGGCTTTGAGATAAGGTAAAGCATGTCAGGACCAGCTGGGAGGGAGAAGGGTTAGTGAAATAGACAGGTAAGCCAGGAGGCTGACAGCATGAACCTCCAACTGAATTTGTATGAGACCTGGGTAAAGAGAGACATCGAGAGGCATTGGAACGGAACCATTGAAGTGCAAAGATAGGAAAGGAAAATGTGTAAAGGGAAGCTTCAGGTACCCATGGTGCGACTGATTTGAAGAACTCTTGAATCAAGGTAGATAAGTCCCTGATGCTACAGCCACCGTGTAGAGAAAAGCTAGAGACCGCCATCTGTCAACCACACGATGTAGTGCCAGAGGAGATTGAGAGGAGCACTTGGAGAAGGAGGTCCTACAACTGGGATGGGTCCAAGTCTTGTCTGAGATTAAAAGCAAACAAAACAATAGCCACATCTTGAACTTTTCCTCCTTTTTATTGTTCAAAAACATTGGACGAAATCACACAATGTCTGCTTCCATTTTCCAGGAAAGTTAATTTACAGAAATTTTCTTTTCTCATTTTCCCTTCAAGTTGATGATGTTCCTACTTCTTTTCCTACATACTTATATTTTTGTATGCATGTGTCTGGATAATCATTTAATTTGCCATTTGGGGGTTTGTCTAAAAATAATCCTATGAGGCCCCAGATTTGATGTTTTACTTCTGTGAACACCAATGGGAATGTATAGCCCATGCAATGAACCTGATAAGCACAGTTTGATTATGTTTTAGATCTCTGGTTCTCAACCTAGGTTTTATATTAGAATCACCTGGGAAGCTTTTAACCAATGGCTTGGCTCCTTCCTTTAATAAAAATCAATTTATATATGAAGGCACTGCAGCACTTTGGTGCTTTGGAAAACCTTTGCAAGTCATTTTAGTTTGCAGCCAGAGTCAGAACTACTGCTTTAGGTATGGTAGAAGCAAAGTCAAATGATAGCATGTTATAATATTTGTAAAGAAGAAAAATATTAGAAATGTAGGCATAAACTATTCATATCATGCAAGTACAAGTGATAGCAATTGAAAAATTCAAAGGAAGTGGTAGTTGTGACAAGAGTTACTGGTGCTCCGAATGAGTGTTCATTATGAGGAGCAAAGATTTAACTATTTTTACAGGTCTTTCACTGTATTATAGTTTTTTAGATAATCAACTTTATAATATGATCATTAACTACATAAAGGAAAATATGATATTTGCTTACTAATTAGCATATGTCATTAATGCCAAGGACAAAGAAATGAGTGATTTTTTCCTACCTAATTCTAAAATGTTTATCCTATCTGTATGAAATGTGAATTTACAGGGCTGTTCATTAATTCACATAATTTGTTACCTGGCAGACAAAGATTAGAACCACACTATATAAATCATGAGCCAAAAAACCTATTTCTGTACAGGGTCATACAGTAAATATTTGAAAATTTCTGAGTCATAATGTCTCTGGCATTGCAGCCTTTGGCAACATGTAAAAAAATTGGCTGGCTGTGTTCCAACAACACTTTATTTCCAAATAGGTAATAATCCACATTTGGCCTATGGACCATACTTTATCATCCCCTAGTATAAATAGGTAAACTCTTTTTTTATCAGTCTGTTGAATTCAAGCATCATTCTTTTTCTATCAAAAATGTAACTATCAAAATATAAAATATGACACTTAAATGTCACAACGAACATTAAAGAAATATGAAATTCTGGGAGCAACTTTTCCCACTAACCACTTTAATTGCTGCTTAATTTAGCTTCTATTATCTTTCTAATTTAAAGTAAAAATCTAATTTTTAGTTACCCTAAAACACTTTAAAAGCCAGAAGTTGATTTGCTATACAGACATAGGCAGCAAAGATTTCAGTCCTTGGTCTTGCCTTTCTCCTATTTTCAAGTCTTTAACTGCCTGCTTACAGTTACCGAAGAAAAGATATTAGATTACCTCATAGCCCACAGTCACTTTTGGTTCACCTTCTTTGACTCTCATTTATTTTTCCTGCCCTATGGCAATACCATCAGAAGAGAACAAATAATATGGCATTGTGGAAGCATGGGTTCACGTAAAAATCTTACACTCTGTTTTTCCAACCAATATTTTGCCTGGAACCTAACCCCAGAACCCACCTGAGGAGAGGCTCAGTCCCCTCTTCAATCTAGAGTCATTGTTATAGTAGAGAGGATGGATTGCAGAAATTTGAGACAACAAGGGAGGCACTTAAACATGGATAGAGGGTATTTGTGTGATTTTGTGAATTAAAGAGTAGCAGTCTTTATGCAGAAAGATCATGCATGAGCCACAGAGCAGAAATTATACTAGGATAAGTCTAAAAAGGATCAAAGAAGACATCCCCATCACTGGTTTCTTAGGGCAGCAAACATGAAAGGATTTGTAAATGCTTCCTTCATACTTTCTTACAAAAGGCACCTACACAGAGAATGAGGATGAGAAGCAGAGAGGGAGAGAAAGAGGGAGGAAGAAAGAAAAAGAGAGAGGGAAGGAAGGAGAGACAGTCAGACAGACAGACAGACAGAGGAACACAGATAGAGAGAACCTACCTTTGGGTCTAAATAATATGCAAAACTCAAATTAAGGATCAGAGTCCAAGGAAATAACAGTCGTATTTCCACAGATCTAGTGAGGTTAAAGGCCCACACTTAAATTCAGAGGAAATAAGTTACATGTCATCCAAAAATGATAGGTCACAAAAGGTGCATGCAGAAAAAGTGCCAAATATGTGAAAGCCAAATAACAGTTCCTCGTTCATTTCCAGAACTTAGCTACTGCTTCAAGAAGAAAGGCCAGAAGAGGTAAAAATCTGAGTTGGCTTAAAAATATGGATATGTCTCAATTATTCTGAATATCTAAGAGTAAATTTTTACCTCTTGATATAACAGAGGTTCAAGGTAAAAGTAACTTCAATCTGAAATTATTTGAGAATGTCTCAGATTGAATAATTATGTTTGTAACATAAAATTTGGTCCTGCTACCTATATCTGGAGAGAATGGAAAGACCAGCAGTGGAAAGATCAACATTCAAAATGAAGGCTGGCTCATACATCAGTGTGTTCCATGACTAGCCCAGCAAGGGGATGCCAGCCTGAGAATAACAATGCTCTCTTTTCTACCTTCATCCTTTCCAGAAGGACTTCTTCGCATACCTTTTGTAATAGAGAAGCTTTTGGTGCAGTCTTCACTACCTAATAAATGTGACAAGAATACAGATAGATACATAGATGTCTGGACAGCTGAAAGGAAGTTTGTCAGAAAAGAATATACTTGGGGTAAAGACAAGGCCTGATTAAGGCTGCCTAGGCCAGGAAAATATCGTTGAACATCCTAGTCCTAAATCAAGATTCACAAGTGTTTCAGTGAGAATAAATGGGCTGCTGCATTCTAAATCAGTCACACTCCTTGGAGAATCCTCCAGGACCACTCCAGGAGAGCCTGCTAACAAAGCACTCCACACCAATACATAGCCTATGGAGTTAGCCCAGAGGATGGCAGTCAATCAGAAAGCCTCATAGACTGCTTTACCGCTCTAAACCAGACAGACTGCTGTTTCAGTTTTTTAAAAAAAAAGGCTACCAGGAATTTCCTCTTCTAAGCCTCATGCCCCAGAGCATAAACTCTGTGCTAAATCAAGTTCATGCTGGGCAGGAAATTATTCACACAGGGTTCATACATTGGGCCTGGAGTCTTTACTTTTTTGAACAATACATTTTGTTACCCTTCTACTGCTATCAACGTATTTTAAATGGACACTTTTTATATATAGCTTCATCCTGGGAAATGGTATTTATTGTCACAGTCTTACACACTGGCTGTATTTTTCTATTATTCATCAAAATAAATAACCAACAACTGAAAATGTTTGCCCATGCGTTACCTGGAATTATTATACACTGTGAAACATAAAATTATTGCGCACATTGTAGTTTAGGGTATTTTGAGGTAGAAAATCGATGCCTACTTCTTGCCTCTATCATTTTTTTTTGACTTTACATCATCTTTTCCTGTTTTCCAATTTATAAGGGCATAAACCTAATAAGGGAAAATTGTCAGATGATGTTTATTCTTTTAAAATGAAATTATTGGCTTGGACATTTTTAGAAATGCAGATTCTCAGGCTTTACCCTCAAGATACTAATTCTGAAATTCTGGTCTGAGGGCTGTAATCTCTGGCTAAAATGAGAACAACTGGGTCAGAGAAAATTTCCTGGAGGAGATAACATTTTATCAAGGCCCTAAAGGCTCAGAAATATTTAAGAGATGAATAGAGAGATAAGGTTTTCAGGTAAGACATAGATACTGGTCAAAAGAAAGTGAAGATACCCACTAGTATAATTCAAATTGTGTGAAAAAGAATACACAGTTAAAGTGGTTTGGTTTGAAAGTAGATTCACTGGGAACTGAAGGAGCATTTTGAACTTTGTGCTTAAGGCTTTCAGACTTGGTTACAAATATTAAGCAGAACCTCAATTCTACTGTTTTGAAGAGGTTTGCCCTCAGTCTACCTCCTACTGCAGTGTTTCTTAAAGCATGACCCAAATTCACCGCCCAAGCACTTGAATTCTGCCTAAATAAACAGTTTGTTTTACCTTAACTCTACTAAATCATAATGTTTGAGGTCTGAAAGATAAAACAGTACTTTATTAAAGAATATTCCACAAAACCCTTAAGACTCAGTTAAATACTATTTCAGGAGTCCCCAAAACTAGTATCTGCTGCCTAAGTTTCATACACTCTGCAAACTGATACATCTTTATGTATTTTTAAATAGTTGAAAAAATCTAAAAAAAAACGATTTTGTGACATGAAAATTACATGGTATTCAAATATTAGTATCATAAAATTTTGTAGGAACATGACGATGCTCGTCTATTATTGACTATGGCTACTGTTGTTCCTATAGCAACAGAGGCAACTAGTTGCAGTAGAGACCTATGGCCTCTAGGAATAAAACATTTACTATATGGCTTTTCACAGATAAAGTTTGCTGAACCCAGTCCTAAGTGCCACAAGATCTAGGTGATTTTAGATTTACCTGATACTGATAGTAGGGAGGGGTACAAATGATTCCTTGGAGCTAAAAGAAAGTGGAAACTCTGGAATCTCCTTGGCTTCTGGATAACAGAGGTACAGTCTCCTAATACCAAAAGATTTCAAGGAAATTAGAGGGTCCCTCTACAGTTCACCATCTCCAGATTAGGGACCACATATTGGGAGGAACAAGTTATGTTCTGTTTTATGACAGACTTTATTATTACGGTGATAGAAGCAGGCTATATTGGAGACATTAAAATTTACAGGCATTTTCCTGTAAATTACAAATCTGATCTGGAAATGGGTACCTTTGAATCAAACAAGTTCAAAACAAGGTAGGTCACGTGACAATAAAATGTTTTAGCGTTATGTGAACTATACTTGTCTTTGAATTTTCTACCTTAAATTTAGGACTACAGAATTACAGCTGCTGACTAAAAAGCACCAGGTCAAGAAATAGGTAAAAGGAAAATTCTAGAAGGAAATAAATTCTGCAGTAAGAGCTCTTCATTTTCTGATCAGAAAAAAATGTATATGGTTTAAGGTTGGAGACAGACTGTCTCTGTCTCTCTGTCTCTATCACTGCCTGTTTCCTCTGTCCTCTTTCCTCTTTCTTCTTTCCTCTAGTGAGAGAGAAGAAAGGAAAGAGAGAAGAGAAGAGCACTAGAGTTCAGTTCCTACCCATAGATGCTAGGATGTTGCCTAAGATTCTGTTCCAGGGTTTTACATAAAAGTCTCAGTTACTTCATTGAACCCAGGCCACAAAGTGGATAGGGGCTTTGCAGTCTCTGATAGTGTTAGGTTTCAGAAAAAAAGCCTCTCTTGAAGGCACAGAAAGTCCTAGCTTTCAACTCTGTGGCATACTCATACTCGTGGTCTCCCCAGAGAAAGAGGTAGCCAACAAATCTGTCAACAAAGAGCAATTAGGATTTCTGAGGCAGAGCTCAGTGCCTCCTTTAAGGTAAGGAGACCATAGCACAAACAGCACTAAATACTATAAGCTCTCTGCATAGAAGCAAGGCAAAAGCATTCTTTTTTTTTTCATGTGGCAGGGTGGAGCTATCAGAGCTGCTTGGCCTTTCACCATCCTGATCAGAAACTGGAATTGCTGAGGTAAAGGTCAGTAGCGTGCAGAGCTTGTTTCTACCCTGGTGAAGAGAGATTTCCCTGACTGAAGGAATCTAATTGGTTGCTGATGAGTCATAGATGCTGAAGTCCAGGGGCAAAAGCATCTGATTGGTTGTCACTTTCCTTCAGCATTTCCAGTCATGCACGTCTGTGATGAATGGTACAGCGGGAGCAAAAGCTATCATTTGGATCAATTAATGTGATGAGAAGGGGTGGGGGAACTACTTTCTCCCACACATCTAACCTAATAGCTATGCCTGCTGCTTCATTTCCTCGCTGCTGCATTAGAGGAGGTCTTTTTAAAAAGTCATTCAGGAGATAGGAAACTTTTGAATGCTATGTAAATGTCAATTGTTTATTGTTTTTCTTCTGCTTACATCAGTGACCTAAGGGTGATAAGCGGGAAGACAAATACAGAAGCAGTCTTGAAAAAAAAGCTCAAGGAGGACTCTCGCCAACAGGAAGGCTCTGGGATACAAAATAGAGCCTCTGGGACACAATTCTAATCTTAGCCTGGTTTGATGCTTGTCTCAGAGAACTGCAAGAGACATATACGTGATAGATTTTCTTTCTTGTTGTCTACTTTCAGTGCTGTTAATTTCCACATAGCTTGGAAGCTGAGGCTCTCAGACCACACAGTGGAGTCTCTCATACATATAGCATATCCCAAATGTATAATTGCTAGATGATATGAAAGATATTCCGCACAGGACAGGGAAAAATTCATTTTGTATCTGCAGCAACACTGCAAGTAAATGCTATTATCTTTGTTTATAAGCTAAAGAGACTAAAAATCAGGATGGTCAGGAAAACTAAAGTTCTAGGGAAAGTGGGTAAGCTAGGGAGGACCTGAGTGTCTGCTTACTGATAGTGGCTACACGTGGCTCCAGTATCAGTAGGCAGACACTCAGGTCAGGGAGACCAGCCCTGAGAGTTCTCATTTATAGACACTTGGATATGGATTTGCTTATCAAACACTTACAGGTTGTGTGTGCTGGCACTGTAAATAGTGAGATGTGGATTTTAGCCTTTAGATGGTCCCAGTTCAGTGAGAGAAAGGGTCAGTATCATGTGTTAATACAAACACAGAGCTGTGTCTAGGGTGACAAGGCAGCACTATAGGGGAGAAGCTAACCACCTATGGAAGTTGTGGTTTTCAAACCACTTAATGATCATGGATCCTAGAGTCACCATCCTCACTTAATATATTTGGCCCAGGTGGAGATCCTGAATATGGATAGTTAGCAGGAAGTCTCTGAAGCTCCTGAAATTGTCCATAAATTTTGTGTCCATATGTGCATTTTTAGATAAGGAAAGGACCAGTTATAAAAGTGCTCTTTGACTCAGAAAAACCTAAACTCACTAATGAAGACTCTTTATACTCCAAGAGTTCCATCTCCAACAATCTAGATGTTTCAGTAAGCATTGAGCCAAAAGAGGTACGAATGAAATAGTAAAGTATCAATAACTCTTCCTAGACAATATAATATACCAAAGTATTCTATAATGACAATGAGTGTTTTTAACCATCTATATGTCTCTTTAGAAGGTTGAAATCAAAAGTCGTCTGGTTGCTGAGAGATCGTAAATACTAAAGATTTTCGTGTGTGTGTGTGTGTGTGTGTGTGTGAGAGAGAGAGAGAGACAGGGTCTTGCTATGCAGCTCAGGCTGGCTTTGAGCTCACTTCATAGCCCAGGCTGGTTTTGAACTCACAATGATCCTCCTGCCTCAACCTCCCAGGTGCTGGGATTACAGGCGTGTGCCACCACGCCAGGCTGAAAGAGGTTCTAATATACTGAAAGGCTATGCCAATGAAAAGTTTTGCTGTAGAACTGCCAAACCCCAAAACAAAATAAAAGAAAAAACTCTGAAGGTCACATCTGGGACTTCAAAATTACTTTCTTTTCAGCAAAAGATATTAAAGAATGTTATTTATTTTGGAGAAGACAGTTAACCCTATGGAGCCATTAGGGGCCAATAAGACATTGAAACCAGACTAATTATCTCAGTGAAAGTTGAGCAATGCACTGAGGGAGGTTAAAGAGCATCTGGCTGAAAATCTTTTTATAACACATAATCCTAGCCAGTCCAATTCTCTTTCAGGCATTCTTCCAGGTCTCACAGGTAGAGCTCTCTAATCCTGGCCTACAGATTCAGCTGAACCTGGCCACTCAGAGGCTAGAATAAAAATATTCTCAAGTCACAGACAAGTGAAGGATTCCAGATCCTTTATTTGACCTTGGGCCCTAGCCTGACCTTGGTTTAAAGTTATGTACTTTTGGTTTGGGATTGCTCTTTAATAATTGGTGGAACTTTTATTTGATTTGTAGGGCTCTGTTTTGGTTTCAACTGGCTATCTAAGCAGGAGCCTAGAGTCCTTGCTAGATCCACTACTTTCCTCCTTGAGACTTAGGTCTATATGAGAGGCACACTGAACATTGCTCTGCTTACATTCACTACTGTAATAACATATGGTGTCAAGCAACTTTCTTAACCTAGCCTCAATTCCCTCTTTCTCACTTGGACCCCATGCTTCTCTAACTTCACAAGTTACTGCTCTTAGCTGTACCCTAACTGGTTTGTTTAAAACTTTGGCCTTTGGTCATTTTATGGGTAAGCCTTTCTTATGCTGCCTGATCCTTTGATCTCCCTTCAGGAGGTCAGATGTGTTGCTTTGGCATAAAAATAGAACCATGCCACAATGTTGAAGAGTGTGTGAGAGAACAATCCATTGTGAAAAAAGAAGTTGCCATACTAAAGAAAGATCAAAAGCAGATTTAAGAAATGTAAAGATCAGAAGATTTATCTTGAATCAAGAAGCAATGTAGAAGAGTTTTCAGGGAAACTAGCACTAAAATTGTGTCATGGTTAACAAATCATTCCTGGTTTATATAACGAAGTCCCAACCTGATAAGTGTATGTTGTTTGAATAAGTACAATTGAAAAGAAGCAAGATAAAAACACATTAAGGAGTCTCATTTATTTCCTCTAAAAGCTTAATGTCATGCTACCCAAAAGATTCATGTTTGATAACAGTCATGTATATATTTATGCAGCATTAAATAAATGGCTTGAAAACAATAACAGGGTCATGAACCAAGAGTGATAGACAGAAATCACTGTCAGATGATGCAAATTGAAGAATTCATGCTGAGAAGACCATTATTTCTTGGCAACTATGTATGTGTTGGGTGGATGATAACAGAATATGGAACTTTCTAAGTAGCTAAATATTTGCAGTGGGGAAGGGATTGAAAGTTGCTTATGTCTAAAGTTTGGTAAAAGCAATGTTTGAAAGTTGATAGCTTTTATTTTATCACTTTAGAGTAAAAACTAGAATGAAGAATGGGCCCACTGCAAAGATGGGATTAGTGAAGAGGGATAGGTTTGCCCCAAAGAACTGATAGCACTGGTTAAAGAATGATCACATAGGACATCATTGAAGAGTCTGAAATCACCTGGGAAAATAAAAAATCAGATTCTAGGACCAAATCTGGCATTAACCTGAGGGGTCAGTTTTACCGTCTCTAGATGGTAGTACTTCATGAAAAGTATCCTCATGAAAAACCTATAGGTCATTAAACTCCATAAGAACCTTCCATCTGTAAGAGCTTATTGTTATATAGTTACAGGACCTTACTATGAATGCTATTCAGTGATTCAGCTCTATCTTTGCTTGTTATCTCCCCCAAATATCAGTATAAATTGAAACATTTTTAAAAAGTGTTTTCCCTTCTAGTCTTCATTTGTTTCCTCCATTTTAGAAACAACCCTCATACTCTGGCCCCACTGCTTTATGTGTATCAGGAAAATAATTCACCCTGCGAAATTACTGGACATATGAGTCATGTTTCCCATGAGCACTGATTTTCCCAGAGGTCAGGAACAAAGGCAATGCATGACACCGAGAACTGAGTTGTTATTTCACAGAACTCAGGCATCAGAGACAGGTAAGCTGCGAGAGCTACTTGAAAAGAAAGTGCAGAACACCATTCTGCTACCATTCTGCTACATACTTCTGCCTTTCTTTCTTCTGCCATCTATTACAAAACATGATTTATAGTGTCTCCCACTGGTTTAGCAATGACCAATATTTACATAGTCATCACAATGTAAACAGCAATTTTGTATAAATCCTTATGGCAGAATAGAGGAAAGCATAAGGCAGTTGTAGAGTTGAGACTTCTACTGTATACAAAAGTCTATAGATCAATTTTAATTTTGATAAATAAAAGGACACCAGGCTTGAATGAACAGATATGTGCTAAGTATCTATGAGGCACCCATCAGTATTCCAGGTACTGGGGCTACAAGTGAGTGACACAGAAAAAACTGCTCTCATGAAACTTACAAATGAGTAGTTTAGGCAAGAGAAGTAAGTATATTGCAAGGCATTAAACAGTGACAAATGAAGAAAAGATAGAGGAAGCATTGCCACAGTGAGTGCCAGGTGCTATTTTAGCTAGACAAGACAGTCCTTGTTAAGTTGATGACTTGTTTGGAAAGACCTGGGAATGAGCCTTGCATTCAGTACCAGGAAGAGCATGCTAGGTGCAGGGAACAGATAGTGTAAATGCAGCATGGTATGTTCAGCAAAGTAGTCTCTCTAGTATGCTTGATGAATGCTGTTTTGTGTGACTGAGGAACAGCAAGGAAACTATAGGTCTGCAGAAAAATGGGTTGAGAGATATGGTTGTAGAAGTCAGAGAAATAAGGGGCATTTTGTGATTTAGAAATACTGATATGAATATCAGTAGAAATATTAAACACACTGGACATGGTCACATGTAGGAAACAATCATTACATAGGGAAGAAACAGCAGTTTCTGTAATAAGCATTTTAGCACTGAAATTGTGTGCTTAGTTCTTGAGTAAAATAAAAATATTTTGTATAATACATACAAATTATGTACAGATAAGAATGTGGTAGAAAAAAATGTGTTGTAGGAGTTTAAGCTACAAATGAGCTCTAAAAGCTGGGCTTGTGGGAGTTCTCGGCATATATAACTTTCCCCAGGCCTTGAAGGGTGGCTGTTGTCTGGTTGACGGAAAGGAGATTAAGAATGTCACCAAGGAACTCCAAAACCCTGGGAGATCACGTAGCCCAGTTCCTTCATCTCTGGGGATTTGAGAACAAGGAGATTTAGGAGGGAGCAAAAAATGTTCAAGGTCTCACAGTTTGAAACTGGTGCAGCTAGAACAGTAATCTCTGACCTCTCTTCCTTTGCTTTACATGCTCTATCCCATTTGCTGGAAAAGTTTTTTTTTCAACTTCCTCCATGTTTCTTAAACCTTTGATTTCATCACCTGTTTCCTTCACCCTCTGCAGCTGATGGAGCTCCTTCTTTCACAGCAAACAAGATTTCTTCTAACCACCAAGCCTATATTCCCTCTAGTTTTTTTCTCCTCCCATCCACTTACAGTGGATGTGTCTGTTGCACATGACCAGAGGTTCTGTGGTGCTTCTGGGCAGTTACTTCTATACTTGCTCTTTATTCATTTCCATTATGGACAACACTTCTATAGTACTTTTGTGATTGTTCTTTTCAGGGTGCTGTTTAGGCATCTTTTTGTGATGTGTTTATTCTCCATCAGCAGTTTCATCCATAAATCCAGGTTTAGAATCTTCATGCTCATGAATGCCTAAATCCAGTCCTTTTTTCATCCTTTTGTAGTTATGACCTACTCCTTACTGGACATCTGTTCGTGGATAATCCACAGACACCTCAAATAAGTCTAATGAAATTATCCTTAACTTTCATCCAAACCTGTTTCTCTTGTATGTTTCCTGCTACAGTGAATAGCAGCACTATTCAGTTAACTGCTAATGTCAGAAATCTGAAAATCATCTCTAAATCTTCTTCATCCTTCCATCCATTCAACCTGCAAGCCCCGTTCTTTCCATTTCCCAAACACCTAGCATTGTTGCCACCACTATTAATGTTAAACTGGTTCAAACTTTATCGTTTCAATGAAGTCTTAGCTGCAACTAATGAGTCCCTTGCTCTATTTTTAACCTCTTCTTCATTAGCCAAGGTTCAATTAGGGAAACAGCAGCTGCTCTGTTTAGGCCAGATATAATGGGTTTGCTGTAGGAAGTAGTAAACAATCCATCATGAGTAGAAACTGGGAGAGCCAAGGCTAAGGACACTGACTTTGAAGGTTAGGAAGCTGATACCTGAAGATTCAACCGGAAGCACTTTGAACTGGGGCTGCTCCATAACTCACCCAGATGTGGCTGTGAATGTCCTACTTCTTTAGGTCTTACTGCAACTGCTTCAAGAGAATAATAGTTTTACTATATTTTCATATTCAGCATCTTGTTATTAACTGATTCTCATTAACTACCTGCAATGTAAAACTTGTTTTATTTTGAGACTGTGTATTGCTGTGCAGTCCAGGCTGACCTTGAACTCACAGCAATCCTCCTGCCTCAGCCTTCCAAGGGCTGGGATTATAGGTGTGCACCACCACACCCAATGATAATTGTAATCATTGTGTACTGCAAACATTATGTATTAGGATAAAAATAAGCAATTTAATATTGTTTGCAAGCTCCTTATATAGTCTTTTTCAACTAATTTCCCTCCCTGACTTCTCAATATTAGCTACTGTTAGTTCTTCATAGTCTAATTTGTCATGAATGCTCAAAAGAGGAACCTGGTGTAAAAA
The DNA here is from genome assembly GCA_004027295.1 of Dolichotis patagonum. Lineage (NCBI taxonomy): Eukaryota > Metazoa > Chordata > Mammalia > Rodentia > Caviidae > Dolichotis > Dolichotis patagonum. The sequence continues at coordinate 22,033 of PVJX010008079.1, forward strand.
ATGTGAATACAGTGCTGTGTAGATGAGATCAAAGTTGGCTAGAGGGACATTACTTTGAATAACATAGAAAGCTAAACAAAGAAATTTGGACTTGATATGGTAGGAAATGGGTTCTGGAGTAATGGGATAATCAAAGAAAAAGAGTATGAAATTTGATCTTGAGAAACTACAAAATAAGTGGAAAGAGATGTGGAATTATAATTTTAATGAAGTAATAATAGTGTTGCATTTCTTCTGCATTATTACTTCCCTAAGATGAAGGCCAGTGTCAATAAACAAGGGGATGGGTGGTAACAGGGAGAATTAACAGGCTTGGGTAGCAAAATGTATTCAAATGGATAGATACATTTTTGATGTGCAGGATATTGATATGTCTGATTTTAGAAGTCTAAACTAGGGCTGAAAAAATAGTAGATATATTAAAGTTGAGGGAATTCTGGAAGCAGAATTGGGTACTCAGCTAAATAGTGCCTGAAAGTTAGCAGGTAACATCATCTAGGTCAGCTGAATTATTCATACACAATTGTGCCACTTCATACTTTCACTTTGCCCACGTAGAACAGCCTCAGAATTGAAAATGCTTGCCAATTCCAAAGCATCTTGTTAAGCAGAAAACAGTCCCCAGGGCAGCAGAGTTTAAATTCAGTGATCTCTCTCTTCTTTTATGGAATGTGCACTCTCAATACCGGTGCTGTCAAAGCTAAAGAGAAAGTCACCTGGATTTGTGTGACAGGACATCCTATTTTGAACTCTCTTTTTCCATCTTTCAGAGAGACTTCATAGTATCATTTGATATGGAATCAGCAGTTTAAAATTAAAGGTGCAAGTTTGGAAAATTGGGATCCTAATTGACAGAAAGGTTATCTATTCATTCAAAGTAAGCACTAATTGAATTTGCAGCAATATAAAGAAAGACTGTTTCAAAGGAATAAGCTTTGCTTTAACATTTGTTTATAAAATTGGCTTAGCTGTATATTAAAAGTGGTGCAACTATCTATTGCAGGATTTTATGCCACTATTATTTAGCTCTTTAAAAGGTAATGCACTATTTATTTTTGCCAAATAACTCCCATGTCCTGTATTTGCTGGGGAGCAGGAAGCATTAATTTCTGCTTTTCTGCTCTTTTCAAGAGTCAACTTCAGCTTGGCCTTCGGGTAGAGTTAGAGAATGAGTATGGGCTAAATTTTCTCTCAAAGACAGTTTCTCTAGCTTCCTGGACTTAAAACCCAAAAACGGGTGGGGGATGAAGCCAGGATGTGCTTGGGCCACCAGCAACTGCTGAGCAGAGTTTCTCCAACCTTGAAAAAGTTTGCCCCCGTATGCCTTGGAGAAGGGCAAGAGCAATGCCTTTGTACTGGGTGGTTATAAATTATTTCAAGTCATATGTTTGCTCTAACTTAGTTTAGGAGGAGAATTTATACCCAGAGAGATACCCTGATTCTTCCTATATAAAATAGGGCCACTAAGGATTGATAATGCTAAACAATAGCTCAGTGTTCATTACAGGATGATTGACATTATTACACATGGTAGGTAAGCAGTACCCTCTTATTTTATTGTTTTTTTACTATTGCATTTCCACTATTACCTTGCTATAGGAACTGCTTCCATAATATTCAACTATAATGACCTTGAATTGCAATGTCACCCACAATTCCTACAGAAAAATAACCTCTAATTTAAACACATGTGGTAAATAAGAAGATGTAAATCTACAGGTCCATACTATTTCTTTACAGAATATAAATGATAAATTTCCTCTTTAAACAATAATGTAGCTGGGATTGGTGATAGTGCCTTTGGACTTGCCAGTCCCAGTAGCAAGCACATTGAGACTGGCAGAAATATTTTGCAAATGTTCCTGAAGTACTTGAAGAAACCTATTTTTGCATAGGCATAGCATTCTCTAAGAGAAACAATAAATATACTGTCTTTCATCAAAAAAGCAATGATACTCTTGTTTATTGCAACTAAATTATAAATTCTCCTAAAAGGTGACTGAGCTAATGTCACTTTTGAAGATAAATGCTTAAAAAAAACCAAGATCATACCGATGCATAGCTATTACTTTATATTTTCAGCATATACTGTTTTGAGAAGTTGTTTATGTATTCCCTGATTTCTTCCAAGAATTTAACATAGAGACTAACATGATTGGTAGGCAGCAGGAGTGAAGTATAATACAAGCAGCATGCTGGAACAGAACTTCCTGGACTAGGTATCTAAAGACCTAAATTTAAGTCCTGGCTCAGCCATCTCATAGTGTGTAACAGATGCTCTCTGTACCTTGTCCGTATTTCCTTATTTTTACTAGGTCAGGGCACAACACCCTGACTTCCATCTGCCAGAATTTTCACATTTTGAGAATATCTGACAGCATTATCTTACTGCCAAAGCTTAGCCCAGTGCCAGTGCAGCAGGCTGGAATTGCTGGGATGTTATGCCTCTTAGAAGCATCCCTCAAACCACAAGGCTATAGAAACTCCAGCTCCCTTGCCCTGAGTGGGATAATGCTGAGGCACATTCTCTCCACTGTCTCCCAGAAGGTCCCCCATAGAATTAAGTTCCAGTCTTCCACAGTTGCAGCTGCCATGGCTTCACTAACTTCTCATGTTGCCTTGTCTTCTGCACTGCCTCCTTGACTCAGTTTCTTCCTCAGACACCCAAAATAAGATGTATTTATTGGCTTTAGAATAGTCACTGGACCACTAAATATCTCATGTAATGAATAATGGGACTTATCAAAACTTCTTCCAGTTATAAAATTCTGGGATTTTAATTTTCCTTTACATTTTATCTGAATGTTGAGAAAAATACCTGCAGTTGATGACAAAAGAAAATTTACTGGCATGAGTGAGCAAATGGTTGTTCAAGTAACACTTTCCAAACTGTACAAAATAGGAGTTTCCTTTTAGACCATGTCAGCACTTTGGAAGGTTGAAGCACCAGGATTTCAAATTTGAGCCCTTCTTGGGAAACCTAATGACTTCCGGAGACCCTGTATCACAATAAAAAGTAAAAAGACTGGAGATCAGCTTAGTGCAAAGGCTCTGGATTCAATCCCCAATACCTCAAGAAAAGTGAAAGTAAATCACAGTCTTCAATCTAGTCCTAGTTTTGAATTTTTGCATTGGTTGATAGCACAATCAAACTTTAACTAAAGTAATTCCTTATTGCAGATATAACATAAAAGCCATTTGCAGAAAACCGAACAGATATATTTTCTCTATAACAACTTTAATGGAGACAATACTAGGCGTGATTGAAATACTGTATGTAGTGAATGCTGCTACCAAGTGTCGTCCGATAGAAAGGCAGGCTCATGAAAACATTTTGATGTGTCCTCTTCCACATTATTCACCAAATCCAGCACTGTACAACTTCTGGCTCTCCTCTAAAGTCAAAATGATTATTAAAGGTAAATATTTTGAGTCACTTCAGGACATCAAGTCAACCATGACAGTGCAACTAAAGACACTAAAGATGACTTCCAGAACTATTTCAGAAAGTGGCACAAAAAATGAGATACATTCAAAGTGAGAGGGATTCATGGCAATTTGTCTTTTACTGTTACATTTTTTAAATTTAAACATTCACCATATTTTTATCCTACCTCATATATATATACTTTGTATTCTCATCTTTTAATTGATATCATCATTGCAGTATGCATGGGGGGTTAGGAGGGCAAAGGTGAGTAATTTCCAGATGAGAAGATGTAAACTTAAAAATGTTAAGTGCACATCCATCTAGTTTGTAGGGAAGATCACTTCCTAATTAGAAAGTGATCTGGAAATGACTGTTCCATTGTATGTTTCTTTGTTGTATTTCTGGTCACTATATTTAGTGTCTTCCTGCCCACACTATTTCATAGCAGTACTACCTATACATATTAGCCTAATATTGGACAGTATACTCAGAAAAGAATGCAACAAATAAAGAGCATTCAGGCATATAATGAAAAATCAAATTTACCTCTTTTAAATCCCCTGTCTACTTGGTTTTCTAAAACATGCATTCTCTTTAGTTTAACTATTTGATTACCACTAAAATAAAAATATCCTTGATATGTGTCACCTTAGAAGTAGCCTTCAGTTATATTCACTATGAATGATTTCAGGTCCTTTTCTGTAAACAGCTGATGGAGGAAAATGAAACACTCACAGATTGGTCACTTTCAATGGCAAAAAAAAAGAAGAACAATAACGATGACAGTAAGGCCAGAAAGGAACAAGGAACAGTATCCTGGCAGATCAGACTTCACTGCCTGATGCAGTTCCAACAAAGTGTCAGAATAAATTTACTGGCCATGTTATACCAGGAATGTCAGTTGCCTTTCTCAATAGAATTTTTTTTCTGTTAGTAAATGCTTAATTAGGACTAACTGACATTTTAGTCATTTTTAATACTTTTTAGTTCTAGGGTGCTATTCTTTGATTCCATTTATGAAATCCTGCCATAGATATTATAACAGATTAATGATAAAATCCCAGTTGGTACCCCTTTCCCAAATATTGGCTAAGAAACTAAAAAATAGTAATGAACTTTTCTGTTTGAACATATAATCCACAAGTCTTTAAAATGAGATGCAAAAAGAGGAAAAGTAGAAAGCCAGCAGTTGAGTTGTTGAGAAGACTTATATACATGCTTGCAATGGAGCCCTAGTAATTTCACGTGCCAAAAACCAAAAGGTATACCTGCTGTGCCGTACCTGATTTCTCATCAGCTTTAGCCCGAAGGGTGCCGAAAGGTCGTATGAGATAAACCTAATCAGAAGGATGTGTTGCACTTTTGGCATCAGCACTCACTCACCAGTTTCTATTTTCCCATGTACCAAGTGCTGTGATCAGTGCTATACTCAGTGCTTGGGTTTTCCCAGACATAGTCTGAAACAGGGTTTCAGATGATAGTGATTAATTTGGAAGGTACAGGAAGTGTTGGTAGGGGATAGGGACATGGTCCAAGTAAGAGACAGCAGCTGGTAAAAACTCTGTGATAAAGCCAAACTATCGCTGTAGGAGACTAGAGCTTAAATCTAAAGAGACCCTGGTAAACTGTATGAAACTCATGCCTCACACCTGTCCTGCTTAAGGCTCAAGCAAGCTGAAGTATTTATGCCACAACTTCCATTAGTCATCAACTGGCACCTGCGTCCCCGAGACATACATTCTCTAATTACTTCTGGCCTCCATATGTGCATGCAATGTAAGTCCTGATGGTCAAGGCAAGACCCTCTAGGAAACAGTCTAGGTTAGAATTTAGGCCAGCCTTCAGTGAAGCAATGAAGTTAAGAGAATACTGCTTAGGACCCCAACAGTATCTTTACACAAGAATGAGCCCAACATAAACCTGTAACAACCCTATGAAGTGGACATTATTATTTTCTCTTTCCCCTGCAGATCGGAAGACTGAAGTTCAGAGGTTGTAAATTACCTTTAAAGGGCAGAGTTGAGATTGAACTCAGGTATCTGTGACAAATTATACTATACTGTTAAACACTTGCACTTGTGCATGGTGCAAAATGGAAGGAAAATGTGTCACCCACAGTCAAACAATCCATATGTCCTTCCTTCTGTAAAGCACTGCCTGATTTGATCATCATTCTTCGTATGTGTTGCCACAAATCTTTCTTATTAAGAACAGTTATCACACTTTACTGTAGTTAACTGCTTATATTTACCATCCTTACTAAACTGGAGTGTTTTGGGAGGAGTAAATAAAATTGATCTCTTTGTTTTAGCATTCAATGATTTTAAAAAGTTAATTAATGTTTAGAACCTTTATTTATATCAATAAATTACTAGTACCTGATTCTTTTTCACAGAGATTCAAATTTACAGGAATTTACCATTTCAGGGTAGCTAATATTGATATAAACCTACTATCTACTACGCAAGAAATATATACAGAAGCTAGGGTAGGGGCTGGGGATTTAGCTCAGCAGCATAAGTGCCTGCCTTGCAAGCAGGCAGTCGTGAGTTCGATCCCTGGTACCGATAAAAAAAAAAAGAAGCTAGGGGAAAATAAATTCTGTAAAAGAACACCATTACATGTGTAAAACTTGTTATCTATTTTCCAAATATTTTTATTCACTCTACTCAGGTTTGATTAAATTTTGTAACTTCAAGATGTTGTGAAAAAGATTTTTTTATTTCAGTCTCATTTTATTCATGTGCTATAAACATCAAGAAGCACGTAAATGGTGAAATTTACTTAATTTGTTTTATACAAGCTGAGCCTAGTTCTAGATTCACATTTTGTGCTACTATTTCTGGTGTCAAAGTGAAGCTATTTGAAATATACACAAAAATCTAGTTTGTGGTCTTTGCATCTTTCAGCTGCTGATATTCCTCACTGTGTACTGGTCAGGTGAAAAGTAATTTTCTATGTATTTCTTTTTCACAACAAGAAGCAGTTAATTTCCAGGTACATATTGCTCTAATTTCAGTTATTCCAATCATTTTTCAGTACAGTACCATGGTTCTGTCTGCCAGGGGGTATAATTTTATAAGAGCAGAACTCCTGAAAATGTGTGGGAGAGATTAGTGGGTGTGCCTGAATTACTTTTTCTCACTTGCTGCTTGCAAAGCCTCAGGCAGAAGTTTAGGAAGTAGTTTCATTTGGAAACATTGATCGCTTTTAGATGAACTCTGAAGAAAAACTCAGATTTTCCTTGGAGTCTAGTCATCAGAATTGGGAAGGGAATCTCATGTGTGCAAGATTATGTCTGCAAAATATACAGGTCACATTTGCAAGTACTTCTCTATTGTTCTCATTCCCTTTTTGAAAGAAGACAGGTTTTCAGTTTTAATTGGGGTTAAAAATGAAAGTAGCCTTATCATTATTTGCAGATGATATGATACTATCCATAAAACAACTCAAAACCCCACCAAAAGACTTTTAGATTTAATAACCAAATTCAGTAGCATAGCTGGATACAAAGTCAGCACTCAAAAATCAATAGCCTTCCTGTACACAAATAACAAACTCACTGAGAGAAAAATTAGGATAATGACACCTTTCAAAATAACACCTAAAAAAATGAAATACCTGAAAAACAATTTCATGAAGAAAATAAAAGAATTCTACATTGAAAACTACATTACTCTGAAAAAAACAAGGTCAAAGAGGATATTAGAAAATGGAAACATGTCTCTTGTTCTTGGGTAGAAAGAACCAATAGAGTGAAAATGACAATACTTCCAAAATTGTTATACAGATTTAATGCAATCCTGATCAAAATTCCAATAGCATATCTCACAGAATTAGAGAAAATAATCATCAAATGTATTTGGAACCAAATGAGAACTAGAATATTAAAAGCCACTCTGGGCAACATAGGGAATACAGGAGGCATCATAATTCTTGACTTGAAATTATACTGCAAAATTACTGTGATTAAAACAGCATGGTACTGGCAAAAAACAAAAAAACAAGCAAAAAACCCCAAACAAAACAGACCTAAGGACCAATGGAGCAGAGGATGCAGAAACAAATCCAGGTGCCAAACACATTCATTGAAAGAAAGACAGCCTGTTTGATAAATGATGCTGGAAAAACTGGCTTTCTACATGCTGAAGACTAAAACTGGATCCATGTCTCTCACCATGCACTAAACTAAAATCAAAATGGATCAAATATCTAAATATTAAAATAGGAACATTAAATCTGCTGGAAGATATTATAGGTAAAACTCTTGAAGACATTGATGTAGGCAAAAAATTTATGAATGAAACCCCAGTCACACAGAAACTATCACAAAGAATCAACAACTGGGATGGCATCTAATTAAAAAGCTTTTTCACAGCAAGAAAAAGCACTAACAAAGTGTAGAGATATCCCACAGAGTGAGAATAAACTTTTGCCAGCTTTTCCTCAAAAGACTAATATCTAGAATATATAAAGAATTCAAAAAAATCAGACCCACCCAATTTAAAGAGCCAATCCAAAATTAGACATTTGCAATGAATGCACACTTCTCAGATGACATAGAGATGGCAAATAAATATATGAAAAATTGTTCACCATCTCTGACCATTTGAGAGATGCAAATTAAGACAGCACTGAGATTCCATCTCACTCTAGAAAAAATGACTATCATCAAGAAATAAACCAATAAAATGTGCTGACAGGGCCATGAGGCAGAAGAACTTTTCTCCACTGTTGGTGGGAGTATAGACTGGTGCAACCACTGTGGAAGTCAGTATGGAGAGTCCTAAAGTGTAAATAAAACTGGAGTTTCCATTTGATCCAGCTATTCCCCTTCTTGATATCTTCTCAAAAGCATCATACCACAGCAATATATGCACACTCATGTTTATAGCCCCATAGTTTTTAATAGCTAAATCTTGGAAACTGCCCTAAGAGGAAGAAAGGAGAATGGAAAAAAATAAGCATACACCATGTACAATTACATATTCCTTATGATGATATGTAGTTATCACTACATATATCTATAATGTACCAATAGAATAAAAAGAAAAAAATGGAAAATAACAAAAGAAGTAAGTTCATTCCATGCCACTCAGGAACTCTAAGGCAGAACAGATGAGAAGCAGAAAGTCAGTGATCTGTTCCTAGAGGGAGCAAAAGACCAAGTGTGTGGACATAGGACAAAATGCCTCCAGGACTGCCCCAGAACCCTGAGGGATTTGTGAAACTGGATGCATTAGCACAACGTCATATGCCAGCAGCTCAGTGTGTAATGACACTAACTGAAATTACAAGTGGGATGACCGTGGCCATAGCATATTATCTTGTGTGCTTTATAGAAAAGGACACATCTCAAATACAGAATGACCCAGAGTCCAAGTTACCAAGTAGGAAGTACATATCTCATTTGATCCGATTTGGCAGGTAGATTGCTAGGGAGACTGAAAGAAGAGATTGTGAAGAAAACTTCCACCTCACAAATACACATTGAACAAGTATGTGGTGCCTAGGATGCGGTATTCCAGTGTGTTTTAATGTTTAAAATTCAGAGTCAAGCCCATTAGGAGGTCTTGAAATCAATTTTGTGAGTAAAAAATAGATTTTTAATAAAATAGACTATAATAAAAGAGGATAAAATACAGGATATAGCAGATTGCTTCTCACATAAGATTATTATTTTAAGAAAATATTTTACAAGTATATGTATATGTGTTTATATATATACATATGTGAATGTGTTTCTATGTATATATTATTTGCATGTAGCTATATGTGCAAACTCTGTATGTGAATAATGGTTGGCCTAAGATATGATACAATAGTGTTTTCCTATTAAGGGTTACTATCAAAATAGTTTGAGAACTATTGCTCTATATCCTAAGACAGATAAAAATAAATTCCCACTACACAGAATCCCTGCTTTTAAGAATCAGTCTAGCTAGAAATCAGATACATGAAAGAAAAAGAAACAAATACTTGGTTCATTAATCACTCACCACAAAGTTCATAGCTTATCCCATCTAGTTTTTATAACAGTCTCAGGCATAGGAATTCTTTCAATCAACACCTTATAGGGAAGGAAAAGAAATAATTTGACCATAGCAAAGCAACCCAGTCCAAAGAGGTAAGGTCTATATTCATAGCCATGTCTGAGGTTAACAACACAATACTCTGTATATCCTATTACCTTTCTGGTAAGTCAGTAAATGTGTGTCAAATGGGAAATATGAATAAGAAGAAGCCTGAAATTTTAGATAAGGAAGAGGTTTAGCTTTAAGGAGAGGAGGGGATAGTTTCATGGGAGAAGTAGGATTTTATTTTAACCTGGAGTTAGTACCAGAAACAAGGAAATAGGAATGAATTCAAAGCAATACATAGGGTATACCCAACCTCTTAGAGTAGAGGACGAACACAGAGTTGGCAGTTTCCAGAAAAAGATACATATTTGAATAATAAAGAGAGAAAAGACTGGATGCAAAATATCCTTGTAAGAGGGCGGTCACATACCATATTCCAAATGCTGCGCAGAAAGCTTTTCATCCATTTTTATTTATTTCTCATGAAAACTCTGGGTGGTGCATATTGTGATGCTCATTCTAAAGACTAGTAAGAATTGAAAGGTCCTACACATTGCCTAAAATGTTAAGATGAGACTGGATTCGAACACATGTGTCTGAGTATAAAGTTTGTATTGCTAATCATTTTGTCATAATTCTTCCTGTGGAGGATTTTGGAAATACTATAATTCACAGATAAATCCTGTGATATATATCCTCCCCCCAGTACTGAATAGCCCCGGTGGTGTTAGCACCATTAGGATACCTAGGCAGGAGCCCTGGAATTTAGGTGATATAGAAGCCTATATTGTTGCATGCTTAAGGGCCCTCTTTAGTCAGATGGTGGATAAAGGAAAGGCAGGTGCTAAAGAACACACGGATATGGCATATTGAAGAAAAAAAATCAACTCAACAGAGAAGAGCAAAGGAATATGCAAAGGTAATGTTGAAGATTCCAGCCTGAGTAAATCAAAGTCAAATGATAACATTTGTGAGATAAAGAAATAACGTCCTATATTGAAATCAGGATGAGACTGAAAGAACATCGTGTAAATGCCTCCTAAGTTATAAGAAGGTAGCCATGTTGATTATGTGCTTACAACATGGTGCTAACCATGATACATGTGTTCATTTATTTAATCACAATAACTCACATGAGGAAACTGAAGAAAAGAAAAGGCGCATTGCCATTATTTGCTCTCAAAATGTTTTGCTTGCTTGGGACATATTTATTCCATAGTTCATGCCCCTTTCTGAAGCAGCTTTGTAAATTGTTTTCCCAGAGTGTCTTTACTAGCACTGCTATGGCTGCCTCCATGTGTTGAATTGATTCAAAACATGATGATCCTTTCATGATCATTTTAACACTGAGGAAGAGTCAAAGGTTGCACAGTGAGAGATCCAGGGCATAAGGTAGATGAGGACACACCATAATGGTTTTGCAAGCCTGCATTTCTGTTGGATGGAAGTTATCAACAGTATCGATCCCATTTCTGATTACACCTTGTAAAGACATTGACAAGAGATGACTTTCAGAAGTGCTTGAAAAAGTAGCACGAATGATAATGTAAATGTTCAAAGTGATGGGGATTAATGACAATGTGTCATTCCCTGCAATACATTTTAATTTAAACATTTATTGTGTATTCCAATCACATCTTGTATACACATAATGAATGAGATAAACATATAGTATTTTAATTAGAACATATATGTCATCTTTCTCTTTCTCTTTTTTTTTTTGTCTTTTTGACACAGGATTTCACTATGCAGTTCAGGATGGCTTTAAACTCACTGTGTAGCCCAGGCTGACCTCAAACTCACAGTGATCCTCCTACCTGTCTCCCAAGTGCTGGGATTACAGGTGTTCACTGCCATGCCCAGCCATCTTTCATTTCATTCATCATTTGATATCTTTATTTTGGGTATTCTATAGTATGTTAGATTGTCTTTTCTTCATTAACATCATTTTTTATCTAAAGAAACACATTCATTCAAGTTAATTTGGACTTTCTGCCATGGTTTTGGCATGAATGCACTTATGGATGCACAAGAATAGCTTGCTACCTTTTTCTTTGTAAATTGTTTATTTCCTAGATGGCTAAAATGTTGATAGCACTCTATGTTATTAAATTTTCTGTAATTCATCAATATGTGTTATAAATTCCACTCCCTTGGTACACTTCCAGGATTCTGCCCGGTTTTATCAGCTTACACTAATATTGGAACATTATTGGTATTTTAGAGTCTACAGTTTCCTTTATACCTCTATTCCTTTTTTTATACATGAAAACATAAAATGTGAATAAGCTTGCAGTAAGTCCTCATTAGTACTTACAGCTAATAAGGAGTTTTTTGGGGAACAATAAAATTTATCTAATGGACATGTTCATTAAGTATTAGCCTGGGGCAAATTTATTAATCTAAGCTCTGGTACTTGGAAGCAACAAACTTTTTAAAACACTGAATCAATCTATTTGTAAAGCAGTTCAAATACTTCATTCTCAGTTTGTCTATGTTTAAAATGATTGACTTAATTGCACTTGATCATTCCAGATTTCTTGATAAATGTTAAAAAGACTCACGCTCTGGCTTAGGTTTAAGCAGTGTTCTCCAAAGTGCATTTTGAATACTAATCCTACAAGTTAATTGGTGCTATTCTGCTAAACCAAAACTTGTTTCCACTGTCAAATGTGTTATTGAAATGCCTGATTCATCTAAACACAAAGTTTAATGTGTGGGGCTTATTATAGTTCTCAGAACTTTTACTATGATGAATTGTGACCCCCCCCCAGGCAGGAATAAAATTCACAGAGATTTCAAATTGTCTTAATTGTGGAAAATACTTTCTCTGAGCTAGCTACCATTACTAGTGTTCCATGGAACACAGTATGGGAAACACTGGGTTAAAGAGCTAACAGGAGTAGGACAATTAATAGCTAGAAGAATACCTGCATTGAGTTTAGAGTGCCTGTTGTTTAGAGACATTGAAATTTCTGCAGTGTATGTCACTAATAATATTCTCAACTTGCAATTTTAATTATTTGAGTCTCCCTGGGAGGGAAAGGTGACCTAGCCATGAGAAAATGTGAGAAAGAACACAGAAAAATACAAAGCGTTTTTCTATTCTGATTATTCTTTAAAAAAAACCCTTCTGATATCTGTGTATTTTGTCTCTGTGAGATAAAGCTTCTGAATTCTGATGAGGCAGATCCTAAAAATGATGTATTTTTAATAATATCTTCAGGTGTAAAAAGCCCAATCCAATTCTTAAGCTTAATTGCCCTGTTATCAGGGTGACTTATGCCATGGTATGTCCAATCCAGTCCGAATTTTTACTTGTTATCTCTCTGTAATTACTCACAACACTTCTGTTAGGCTATTTTTGGACCACAGATTATACTGTCACCAGCCCGATTACACATATGTGGCAGATTTTATTTTCCAAAGGGGCTGCAGCAATATTTCCTGTCCTCTTGGCACTCTTTTCTTCAAGAGACAGACCCTAACTGTTCTCTCTTGGAGTGTGAGTCGACCTGTGGCACACTTGTAGCCAATGACACTACCTGATTTCACAGATAAAGACATAAAATGCAATTCTTCTGTATCCTTGCTCAACTCACCTTCTCAGGAATCTGACTTCCCCTGAAGCCCTCGAGCTCTGAGAATGCCCAAATTAGCAGAGTGGAAAGATCATATGGAAGCGCCCGAAACTATAAGGAGGGAAAGATTCCAAACCAGCTCCCAGATACTGTAGCTCTAGCCATCATCTGAATACAACCACATGAAAGACGCTAAGCCAAAAGTATCCAGCCACATGCTTCCTGAAATAATAATCTTCAGATATCGTGGAGTAGCAGAATGATTTCTACCACCTGAAGCCTCTAAACTTTGAGTTGATTTATTATACAACAGATAAATGAAACACAGTGGAACTTGACTCAAACATAATTGGAGAGCTAGGTGTCAGCTCACTTGGTTTTGAATTTGAAATTAGGCAACAGATGTTTAATTAACTTTCTAAAATTCAACTATAATCTTGCAAACTACATATAAATGATACAAAAATACCTCTTATCCAAATACCAATATTTATATCTGAACCCAGCTATACTGGATATTCCTTAATGAACCATCAGTCTCTCCTCATAATTATCATAAATATTAGCAGAAGATTCATAAGATGTTTATCTATCCTACTTCTTTCTCTTGGGTTTACATTTGTATTTGTGTCATAAGACTGATTCTGGCACGTAGAAAGGTAGTACAAGTGATGAATACCATCTGAGGTCTCATGATATGTGTCTTTCCATAAAAAAAATCTATGCTCATTTTCCTCCTCTGGATGGGGCCTCAGAGATGGCCATACTATACAATGAAATACACCTGGGTCCTGTGTTTTCACTAGGAGTTCTGTCAAGGAAGACAGTCTATGGACTAACTCTGTCATAGTCCAACTGACATTGGACTGTGACAATTGAAATTTAAAAATTATTGGCCACTGCAGCAGAACTTTCACTATTTTGATCATTATTGTCATTAATAAATGTATTATAATACAATGTGAAGAAATGATAGACATTGTTCTAAGTTTTGTTCTCCTTTCTTTTTAATTCACGGAAGTCCCAGTGCCCCTTTTGGTGAAATTCTGAGAGAGTATGAGATAGAACTCTGTAAAAGGAATAGCAAATGTCATTGATTAAACCTATACTCTTACCTTGGAAATATGTCAGGCAATTTGTAAGCAGTATTTACTGGGTTGTGCATAGAAAAGCTCTACAAGTACTGTTTTAATCACTACCATTCCATTTATAAGGAACCTGAGGTCTGAATATGAGAAGACGTGTAATCAAGGTTCTAGAGCAAACGAATTTCAGAATCTCAACTTCAACTTAGGATGGTACTTAACTTTGAAAATTCCAGGAATGAGTTCACTTGGCAGAAATGTAGTTCCAACTGGACACAGTCATTGGCAAGACTGCAGTATTTTTTTTGCCCTTGTCTCCACACATTCAGCGCTCTCACTGCGCCACGGAGAATTGGCTTGCTGAAGTAGTGTGGGACAGAAAACGGCTTCACTGTGGTTACTTGCCTTTAGATGCCTCGTTACTGTCACTTCCAGGAAAGTAATCTAAAGAAAAAAGAGACAAGAAAAGTGTAAGAACAGCCTCTGTGACACACATCAAACAGCCCTTGAGATCATTCAGAGCTGCTGGCAGCTCAAAGATCCGTTGACCTGCTGCTTGTGTCTCTGTGGCGTTTGAAAGCCTACTACCACTTTACAGATGGGGTTAGGAAATGTGTGAAAATATATGCCAGGGTATTATGACTCTTTAGTCATTTCAAATCGCAGGTATATTTTGATGTGTGAATATTACTTAATAATATTTTAAATGGCATGTTTATTAGACATTGATTGATCTCAAAAGTTGGAGAGGTTCTGTTAAACATTCCAGGATTCTGAAACGCATCAGATGTACTTCTGATACATTGAGGGTTTCCCTTTTAGTTTAGACAAGCTACTTTTATGATGCCTTACAAACGTGAAACATTTTGTTTATGAAAGCTATTTTTCTTGAACTAGTGGAAGACAGGTCTGCATAGTCTGTGTGGAAAATAAGGACCCTTTTAGAATAAAATAAAAAAGAGTGAAAAGAAACACAATTAAAAAGAAGCTGTGAAACTGAGCAAGAAAGAGACAAAAATAATACTTAGATGCAAAAGAAAGACATGTAAAAGTGGGAGCAAGAAATAAAGTATATTGTTTAAAAGGAGCATGTTCAACCATTTATAATTTCCAGTGCAAGGTACCATTGGTGGTGCCTTAAGAACATTATCTAATAAGACTTGTTTCCGCTTTACCTTTTATCTGTTTTATTTTCCTTTCTCTTCTTACCCCCACCACATTCCCCCTTCCCCTTAAACAATTTCTTCCCATTTCACAATACCTATTATATATTTTTGTTCTTATTTACATAAGAACCAAAGAAATAAAAGAACATTATATAATGAGAGAGCCTAAAGATAGTCAATTTGTGTTTTTCTTACAAGAGTAAAACATGAAGATTGATAATTCAAAACAATAAATCACCTAAAACCATGTATTTTGTACTTATACTTGGATTGCAGTTAGAGGTCACTGCTTCTTATATATTCACATAAAAGCACATATGTTTTGTGCTTTCCCTCAGTTCTTTGTAATCAAAGGGTTTTCACTGACAAACCCACCCCCACTCACATCCCATATCAAAGTAGATAAACCACTTAAGAAGGACAGAATTAATACCACTGCCTCATAATCCTCAGTAAGCTATGAAGACTTATTTTTTGAAAAGCAGATGGGATAATGTGCCTATGGTATCAGGATGATGTTTCCTGTGAACAGAGGAAGGGAGAGAAGAGATAAAAGAGGGAGTCCCTTTAATCTGAGCTGCTTTGTGACTAGAGATTCATGAGTACAGCCTGGAAACCTGGACAGCTACAGCATGGTTGCTCACATCAAGCTGATAAGCAATGCAGTTTATTTCTGTCATCTCAGGATAACTGCAAGGAGGCCACCCACAGGCATGTGTGAAAGGAGAAGGAAGGAGGGGCTGGAAGCCTCAGAGAACACCTCTTCTGAGAGTCTGGCTTTACTGCCTTTTGTTACCTCTGCCATTTCCCTCAACCTCATGCCCCCAGCCTCCTTACCCACCTTAGTGCACAAGCATAAGAGTTAGTAATAAAGCTGATGGGGAAAAAGGTTGTGCATTGAAAGAAGCAATTGAGATTATTCCCAAAGTCTGCTCATGGATTTCTGTCAAGTGTTGGCTTAGTTCCAAAGCTTAGTTAACACACAAAAAATT
This sequence comes from Dolichotis patagonum, assembly GCA_004027295.1. Lineage (NCBI taxonomy): Eukaryota > Metazoa > Chordata > Mammalia > Rodentia > Caviidae > Dolichotis > Dolichotis patagonum. The sequence continues at coordinate 38,367 of PVJX010008079.1, forward strand.
ATTTTTCTCCCTTTCTTATCACCTCTGCTCCCTCTCATCTCCAATTCCCAAATTTGGCTTATTTGGGTGATGGTGTCAGGCAGTAGTAAGTAGACTAGATGTCTCTATGGTTCTTTGTCTCGAGAAAAGTTTACAGAAACCAAAACTTGGAAAACTACAATTCCATGAAATTTGCAAACTCATAAAAAATAAAGTCAGTCTTTTGGGCCTCTGTTATTCTTCTTTACCTCGAAGAAGGAAAAGGCAATAATTGTTCCTCTTTCCTAATTCATTTCTAGTAAAACGATTTTTGTTACAAAAATATTTTATCTCATAACTTTGTTGCCTTGTATCTTTTTCTCGAAGTGATTTAATATTAATAGTAACAAAACAATTACTTTCATGCATAGAGAGTAATATATTGGCCAGTAACTGAAGTAATTGTGCCTTTTATTTTATCCTTACACAAACCTTCAAAGGAGTTATTACTCTCCTTAACTTAAGTCTTTCAGCTTATGATAAAATTAACTGAGCAAGGACATTGGGAAATTTTCAGAAAAATGTTAAGTATATTTCCAAATGCTAGTAGGACTTTCATTCATCTTTACTGAAATGTCAGTTCAAGAATGCAATGTTGCTGTAATAAGCATGAGATAACCATAATAAGGCTGAGCTGTAGAATGCAGATGACTCACTTTGCCATCACATCCCCCTTTGCCTGCCTGTAGCTAACACTATCAAGCACTTCCTTATGTTACCATTTAAACTCATCCAAATAAATTAATTGATGGAAAGATATTGGAGATTATGTAATTACTTCCTCTGGCTCTGGCAGTGTTGCCATCTGACTTCTAGGCAGCAAGATGAGATCTAAATTAAATGCAAATAATTGTTCACAATTAGGAAATGAAATGCCCAGAGAACCCCATGGTATTTTAAACAAGCTGATATACTTACCATCAATCAACAATTGAGATTTTCTAACGTGGACTTGGCTTGAGTCCCAATGATGACATTGTACATGGCAACAAGAGACCCTTTTACATCAGAGTCAGTAATTCCCAAGAATGCTTCCTTTTAGTAAGAAATAAACTTTGCCAGAGTTGTGTACATAAAAAGTATTCTTAGTTTAAGTTTGTGAGTACCGAATGGTCTATATTAGGTTATGTAGTGACTGGTAACATAAAGATAACTAATCATTTAAGTTAGCCATCTTGAATATAGCCAAACTTTAAGCAAAAGAGTTAAACCAGTAAGTTTTGTATTTCTCATTTTGGTTCCCAGGAAAACAACTCTTTTTTTTAAAAAAAATGCATTTCTTAGCACCCTTGGTGCTGACCTTGATGCCATGGAATTCATCCATACTTACAATGGCCACACCTAACCAAAAAGTAAGGACTTTATTGCCTTTGAATATGCTAAAAAGTTTCTATCTTTTCAATAGAGTAAAGGGCAGAAAAATGAAGGAAGACATAAGTCCAAAAGAAGAAAACATTTCTGATGAAAATGACCTTAACAGGCTAACAGCTTTGGGGGATGAAGCTTTTTATAAACACCATTAGTATTCATTTAGTATAGGTAGCAGACAGCAACAAGAATTGGAAAATAACTTGGATGTGATCACTGAAGGGACAGAGGGAGGCACAAAATATAATCTTCTTCCTGAGCACAAATCTCAGTGTCACTGGAGAGCACAGTTGGAATGTCTTCCTTTCCTGATTAGCAACCATCTAATCAAGGACACTGCCTGCCTGCCAGGTCTATGTACATGTCATGCCAAGAAGAAACAGAAGGGCTCAGGCATGATGTTTTTGACCTATCATATGCACCAGGTTATAAGAGATTTAAAAAGGAATTATTTGGCATAAATTTGATGGATTGGAGGAGGAAACCTTTTAAGTAAAGAAAATCTTTTTAGAAGTCTCTATTAAGAAATATAAACTTTCATTATTTATCTACTCACTTCTATGGTAAGAGGGCATAGGGATAAAGCAGGGAAAATCCCCAATACTTACATACATACAAGTATAATTTTAAATTTATGTGGAACAGTTGTTCAAAGAAAAACTCCTCAGACTGAGATGAAGAAAGTACATTAAACAAAGGTCTTCACATAGACTATGTGGTGAGATTTGCTCACAGTGTTACTGATTAAAGCTTGAAATTATTATTAAAAAGATGCTTTTGCACAAGGAAGTAGAGCGGGAGACAAGTGATGCAAAGATTTCTGACATCAGCTTCAGATGGTCCATAATGGGGATATACCCACCAGATGGGCAAGAGTCTAGCATCTGCTTGCCTGGGTACTTGTTCTGTTATTCAGAATTTGGAAAAAAACTTGAGCAGTACTGGCTTCCCAAGGTCTCCTTTTTCTCATTGTGTTCCCATAATACCATGCCAACCATACCCCACGGCTCAAAACGATCTCAGGAGTAATTGAAGGGTAAATAAATTATTGAATGACCTTCCCTTTGCAGAGACACATTCTTATCATTATATTTCCTATTTTATTTTAAACAGTCTTGTTCTGAACAAGAAAAATATTGTTCCTTAAAATTATTTTGTGTGCAATACCTCTGTGTGATGTTCAAGCTCAATTCTGAACTAAGAAATATACATTCGAGTGGGACATGGTGGCCCTCCTATAATCCGAGAACCGTGGGAGGCAAAGGCAGAAGAATTGCAAGATAACTTCTCAAAATTAAAAAAATAAAAGTAAAAAGTAAAAAATGGCTGAGGATGTAGTTGGTTACCAATACCCAGTAGAATTTTTTAATAGGGCTTTTTATTTTCTCAATTATCAAAATATTTATTTAAAAAAGAGAAGATCTATATGGTAGCTAAAAATGCTCCAAGTGAGACAAACTTGTATTTAATGTTATTTTCTTGTCTTTTGTAAGATTTCTCAGAGTTCATTTCAGACTCTCCCCAAGTAATTAGCCAAGGTATTATTTTAATCACTAGAGAGAAAATACTGATTACTCTATAGTGCTGAGGAGCCTAATCAAATGAGGAGTCATTTCCAAGGGTCTCTAATACCCAACCAAGCCAATACTTCAAGATTTGTCTTAAAGATTTATAAAATGTATTATTTTTATCATTAATTTGTACCAGTTTTTGTTTTAAAAAGTGTTAGTTCCTCATTAATATTATTCAATCACATTTGCTTCTCCTGATTTTATTCTACTAAAATAAAACACAAATATCTTCTAATCACATTCTTTTACATGTATGTATAATGTGTTTTGCATGTTTAAGAGGTAGCATGCAGCAAATTTAAGCACAACTATATACAAAGATCTTTCATATTTGGCACTAAATGTTGTCCTTTCCAAATTATTTTGCAGAATCTTTGTAAGTTTTGAAAAGAGAGGCAAAACAGTTTCAAACAGTTATGTAAATATGTCAAATGCACACAAAGTAATATTTATTTGTAGAGGCATTTACCATATTTAGATGCACAAACATTTCACCAGTTTTAGTCTTCTTTCAAATTGAATGACAAATTTCTTCCAAAGACCAAAGAATAATTATTATGAGGAATGTTTTCAGTGCATATGTCTCAGAACTAAAAAAGATATTGGAAGGATAGCTTAACTCTTCAGCAAACACTGAGAATCTTTCAGATAATCTAAGGCAGAAGAAAAATCATCACTAAACAAAAATCTGTTAGGAAAAATTCCTTTACAATTTCATCTCACAGTGATACTTAATGGATCTGGGAGAGAAGCAAAGTACAATAATTAACGATGAAACAAAGACAAATTAAAAACGGCCAGTAATATTAGTGTTGAAATGGGTACCTTGGCTGAAGCAAGGCAGCATTCTAAATAAATGATTTTGTAATGGACCCCATCTGTCTGCCTTGCAAAACTACCCTATTCCCTGGCACTAGCTTTTCTGTGTTGGGTGGAGAAGAAGCTAAGGATTTGAAATTTCTCATGAGCAGTACATAAACACTGTTTCATTTGTCTTGAATTATAACTGATCATGATGGCTTGAGCAATCTTAGTAAATAATTTTCCAAGTCCGGGTTGCTAAATTGCAAAGGGAAATACTTGCGTCTATTCATTTGCTTTTCTTCTTTCTTCATTCTCTTGCCTCTTTTCTTGCCTTAAACTTACTCACCCATGGGTGGGTATTCCTAATGACCTGAGTCTCAAATTCAATCACCATCACAGTTGATGTATGTAGCCTTAAAGAACATAAGAAACATTTGCTTGATGCAAATAAACAAACATTATCTTACCTGTTCAAATTTGTAAGACTTCCTTCTCTGTTTTACCAGCACTCCTTACCATCACGTAGTCAATCACAGTCATAAAGTATCTGTTTTAGGTCCAGCTCTATGTAAGACAACAGAGCCACAGAGATGATAAAAACAGGTTCCACACAAAGAACTACCTGTAGAATGACAAAGGCATGCAAACACATAGTTGTAATAAAGTATTAACTGGTGGTCAAATGAAGATTGATAGAAGGGTTTACGAGTGCATAGAAGGGTTCTAAAGAAAGATCACAAAAGAAAAATGATATACCAGATTGCTTTAGGTCTAATATAACAATAACAGCAAAATAGCTACAGTTTACTGAGTGCTTAGTACGTTTCACAAAGTGCTAGGCATCTAATGTGATTCATTTCTTTTCATCATTTTAGGGACTCCAGGAGATGAAAGTTTATTTCTCCATTTACTAGGGAAAAAAACTGCCAAATTAAGATTCCCACCATCACACAGCTAACCAGTAGAGCCCAGTCTTGGGTCAAAATTGGTCCATTGTCAAGGTGCTCTGTTCTCAACATTTTATACTAGAATAATATTCTTAAGTAAACATTTTAGGAATGGTATAAAGATTTTCTGTTTGTCTTTAAGTTCTCCAGTTATTAATAGCTGTGTGAATTTGATTTATCATCCCCCTTCCATTGATGGATGCATATGTACATACATTGGTAAGTAGATTTATAATTTTTCTTCTGAATCTTTTGAGAGTAGGTTTTAGGCATGATGCTTCCTTATTCCCAAGAACTTTAGGGCTTATTTCCAAAGATATGATAAAATGTCCTTACCTACAATGCATTGCAAATACCAATTTCAGAAAATTATCTTTGATGCATGATGCTCAAGCCATCGTGACCAGTTATAATTCAAGACAAGCGAAACAGAGAGTGTTTACCTACTGCTCATGAGGAATTTCAAATCCTTAGCTTCTTCTACGTTGATGATAATCATTTCATCAATATGCCGTATAAAGTGTGCTAATTGTTTCAGTAATGCACTTTGTGGTATTAAACTCATTTTCTTCTCAGAGTCAATCAATTCAGAAACACGTATTTCTTTTGGTTATTGTATCTCTTTGGCATTTTTAAGTCTGAGACAATACTTCAGCTCCTCCTTGTTTTTCGTCATGTAGACATTTCTGAAGCATACAATCCAGTTATATGGAAGAATGCCTTTCATTTGGGACTGTCTGATGTTTCCTCATGATGAGGTTCAGGTTGTGCATTTTTGGTGGGAATAACAGAACAGAAGTAGGACCTTGTCAGTGCCGAATATCAGAAGGTCATGAGGTCAGTTTTATTACTGGCTGTGTTAACTTTGATCAGTCAGTGGAGGTGGCATCCACCACGCTTATCCACTGTAAAGTTTATATTTTTTGCATTGTAATTAATATGCATTTTGTGAGGAACATAAATATTCTGTCCCTCAGCGTTCACCTACTAGTTTTAGCATGCTGATTGTTGCCTAAATTAATGATGCCTATGATGATTACTGAATGGGAATTTTCTAATTCCAGAATTTCTTCTACCTTGACTAGTTTGATCAAGAACTTTCCCTTGTCTCCTATTTATTTGTGGTTACTTATTCATATTTAAATGGAATCTTAAACTTCTTTGTTATTCAGTGAGTTGTAATTTTGACTACCATCATTTGCTTTGCTACTCCACTTGTCTCAGGTTTGGTCAAAGAGGTCCCCTTTAAACTTGTTCTCATGTTCTATGAACATGACTCAATAATCCCTTGAGCATTTCCTTACTTTGTCACAAAAATATCCCAAAAATATCCACAAAAATATTCCAATTCCATCATGTATTTTCTCTCTCCTAGCCTTAGAATTAACAGGTGACCTAACATTGGCCTTGTTCTTAAACTGCTGTTAGCCACATCACTGGATTTTACTCTTGTTAATGTATAAATATGAGTATTTTAATATCCATAAATTTCTATTAAATAGCCACCTTCGCTACTAAAATGATAGATATAAAAAGTGGCCACTAAGAGTGAGTGTAAGGCCAAAGGCCTTCCATATCTTAAAATAAATCATGACTTGAGTCCTAGAGAAAATAACAGAAAATAGGAAAAAGAGAAGAGCAAGGAAAGAAAAAGACACATATGTAAATATAAACAGTTTCATTAAAGTTTCTTTTAGTATCCTCTCTGAATACATATTTTCACATGTAACCTCTCACTATATTCTTGCAACACTTTCTCGAGGGGTAGGTCATCCTTATTTTTATACATAAGAAAACAGAAGCTCAAAGATTTCACCAACTTTCTGTAACCTACAGAATAAACAAGAGAACTAGTATTTGAATATATTTTTGTGGAATTCTAAGCCAGTCTTCCATTTGATGCTGCCTGTGCACAATTTTCATGCTAATTCATGTCCTACATCCTATTTTTGTAATTGGCCATCCCTCTACAACTCACATAGTAGCTCTTTATTATCCGTTTCCCAAATACCAGAACACCTTATGCACAGACAGATGATGAAGTCTTTCCTTAGCTCTAAGAACAACCTGTTACACTGCGTATCTTCCCTTGAATTAGGATTCACCACCTGCTCCTTAGGTTGACTTTATTTTCTGAACTGTGAGTCGCAGTATTCTAGAACCACTTGACATATCGCAGACAGCTCTTATTCAACAGGCTGTTATTAATGCCTCTCATAATAAGCACTCTACCTGCTGTCTCCATTTCTTAAAGACTATAAAAAGTGGGGTGGGGGAGATTCACTTCACTCATCAGTAGACAATTTGAAAGCACAGGGAATTTTCTTTGTCTAACAGGGCAAAGCTAAAATTTCTTATTATAGAACAAAGCAAGGTGATGGTTATGACATTTAATCTGTACATGAATCAGTTACAGAAGAAAACCAAGATACATCCCTAGATTTGTACAGCAATTTAAAACAATAGAGATTCAGGCAGGTTTCTGTGAATTCCATGAAGAAAGATGAAGAAATACTTCCCAGTAGACCAACATTTTTGAAACTTCTATTCACATAAATTTCCATTTCAATAACTCTATGCAGGAGAACAGGCACTTTACTTCATGCTTGTGTTACAGATGAGACTTATTAAGGTACAGAGAGATGAAGTGACTTGCTCAAGATCTCTGTAATCAACTGGAAATTGACATTCAAATTCTGCTTAGTGCTCTTCACACCACACCATGATTAAAGTCCTACATATTAGATTTTTGCTTGAATCTCACTACGTTTAATCAAATCAATGTGAGAAGTTGTCAACTAAAGAAAATCCATTCTCATTTTGTTTACTGATGCCTCTTAATTAAAAGTGTAAGAAGCAAGGTGTGTCCCTTCATCCCATCCTATTAGTAAAAATTCTGTTTTGGTTTTGAGTAGACCGAAGTATGACACGTGAAATATATTTTGGCCAAATTAGTAGTAGAATAGGACCATAATTTAGTTCTGCCCTTTTAGAAAAATAAAATCTCCAATGCTCGCAAATTGCCTACTAATGAACTGAATCTCTCTCACCTCACATTTTACAGTCTTCAAGAAATGGAGACAGTAGGTCTAGTGTTTATTATAAGCAGCTTTAGTACAAGCCTGCTGAATAAAAGCTGTCTGTGATATGTCAAGTGATTCTAGTATCAAAATTTATTTTAATTTTGTTTGATGTTATTTGTTTCATTGCAACAATCAACTAATCTCAACTATTACATGAATAAGAATGGATAGAAATCCAAAAATAAACAGAGAAGGAGTGAAAGGGCACCATAGTACTCTATTGGAAAATTTGCCTGCATACACACACACACAATTATACAGGAGCACATACACATATGCCCATACCACAATAGACTAGAATTACTAACTGGCAAATTCAAATAACACGGAGATATCATTTCACTCCAAAAAAAATGGCTAACTTCAAGAAATTAAACAATAACAAATGCTGGCGAGGCTCTGGGGAATAAGGAACCCTTCTCCATTTTTAGTGGGAGTGTAGACTTGTACAACCACTATGGAAGTTAGTGTGGGGATGTCTCACAAAACGAGGGTTAGAAGTCTCATTTGACCCAGCTATTCCCCTTCTGGGTGTCTTCCCAGAAGAATTAAAAATATCATACCACAATAAATGTGTACCCATGTTTATAGCAGTACAATTTGGAGTAGCCAGATCTTGGAAACAACCCAAAAACCCATCAACTGAGGAATGGATAAAAAAGATAGTGATTTTATAAAATTGAATACTACTCAGCCATAAAGAATGATAAGGCTTTTATAAGTAAATGGATACAGCTAGAAACCATATTCATAAATGAAATAAATCAGATTTGCATGTGTAAACACTCTATTGTCTTCCTAGTGTAAGAAACTGAAAGAGTAAATAAGATCCAAAACTTACAACAGATGTAGTAAAAGAGAAAGAACCTGCTCAAAGGGAAATTATATTATTTGATCAGTTATGCATGCCTATATCTGACAACCTGAGCAACAATTTGAATATAACAATATGCAATTTAACAATCATTGTTAAATTTGTATCATCTTGTGTTGAATTCCTATGTTTCTGTTGTTGTTATTGTTACTGTTGTCATTTTGATTTCATTGTTGGTGATTTTCTGATTGTTTGCTTCTTGATTTTTCTATTTTTTCTCTTTAAAATAAAAATACTGGAAGTTTATGTGAGAATCATTTTACCATACTATAGAAAACTTTATATCTATGTATAGTCATGACATGTAGAGTTGATGACAAAATTCTTCAACTAAACATATTCAGTACCATTTATTGACTGCATACTATGTGTTCACTAGAACACAAGATATTTTATTGGGAATATCATTTAATATTAAAACAAATATTTTGTGATAAGCATATTGCAATTTATGTTTTATAAGTAAGAATTCTTATGTGAAGATCACACAGCTGATGATCAGGCAAGTCTGGATTAGAATTTCATTGTTTCAGATGTCAAAACATACTCTCTTGACAACCTGGCTGTACTACATAATGAGAAGGTTATAGAGTCTTTGGTAGGTACAAATCCACCCTTGACTCCCAGCCTTTCCCTATATAAGAAGTTAATGAATTAATTTTAGCCAGGAGTACTTGGATATCACTTCAAGTCAATTTTTTCCTTAGATGCTGCCATTTCCCCACTCTTCTATCTTCTGCAGCCTTCTTTGTTCAGGAAAAAAACTTGAATTTTCCTATTGTAGTAACCTAATCTCTAGTTACTCATTTATCATTGTCCCTTCCTTTTTACACATTTATGCACACATGCTCTTCTATTCTGTAGTTTCTCTGTCTTGCTGATTTATCTTTATTTTCTGGTCATTGATATCATGGTTCCCTGGTACACTGTGCTCCATTTCTATCACCTGTTGTTCAGTGCATTGTCTATTTTTCAGGGTAATGTTTCATGCATGTATATTGTAACAAATCTTTGAAATTTTGCCTTTTCTTTGGAGGTGCACTTCTTAGAACCTATCTGTAATGGATTCAAGAAGTAAAGAGCTTCCTTATCTGTACTTACTCTGTCTCTTTCATTGAGGTACAAGATAACAGCCAGGCTCAGTACCAGCCTAGGACAATTTCCTTATAATAATAATTCTCACACTGTGGGATCACCTGAAGGACCTACAAAAGCATGAAATTTAGGGTTTTGCTCTCAGAGTTTCTAGATTAATGTGGCTCGGTAGAGGAATGGAATAGGTCTTGAGTTGTTGTTTTTCCAGAAGATCCTAGATAATATGTACACTGCCAGTCCAGAAACTGCATTTTGAAAACCACGGTCTTGTACTAAGAGGAAAACAGAAAGTCAGTCTATCATATTCTTTATCTCATAGTACTTCTGTTGGAAACAGAACTGTCTGACAATTTTTAAAATCATCTATCATATCTCAGTCCTTTGTATGTCCTGTGCATAAAAAGAGAAAGAAGCTATTATTTATGATGTTGAGAAGACCACATATTTTAAATAAGCAGATATACAAAGAAATGAATAGAGTATAATGAAGACTATTATGGTTTAGAAAAGATACAGTTAGAGGAGAAAGAAAGAGTAATGATACCTCCCCTTAGGAGTTACCTAAAGCTGCATAAGGAGGCAGAAACATTGAAAGAGACTGGAGGAGGTACAAATTACATTCTAAGCAAATAGAAGCAGCTTAAAAGCCTCAGAAATGTGTTTGGTAAATCAGAACTAGGTGGGAGGTAGTAACATGGTTCAGTTGTTGAATACAGTAGTGAGCAGCACAAGAGATTAAAGGGGTATGAAACAGATATTGAGACTGAACCTTACAGTGACCTGACCTGTCATGTTCCTGGGCTTATAAGTAATCTGAGGGTTTCTAACAGTGGGAAATTATTACTCCACTACTGGAAGCACCAATGTGGAAGTTGTTTAGGAAGGTAAAAGAACATGTGAACAAATAGAGAACATGGGACTCTTGGAAAAAAGAGGTTCGTCAACTGGGTTACCAAAGATTGTAACACAAGCAATATTTCTGCATAATGGGGAAATGCTTTTTAGACGTAATACTGCAATGGCCTCTGTTTAAGCCTGTGTTGTAGAATAGACTGCAAAGTCCTTTATCATGTTTGTATCATCAGACCTACTGCATGTCTTGGTTTTAATAAAACATCAATAATATTGACTGACTAAAATGAATAAATTGATAAAATCATGTAGTTGTCCATTTTACTTTGAACTTCTGTCCTATTCCCAAAAAATGGGAAAGTGCAGATTTATTTTATTCTAACCATAATGTTTCCAAGGAATTATTGAATACTAATAATGAAATATGTACTTAATAGGAAGTAAGTAGAAATAGTATTCTGGTGATTGGATTTGTCACGTGATAACCAATTGAACCTTCATTTATTTGAGTAAAAATTTATGAAATTGCCCCAAAATTACTTTTATATAGATCACTGAACTGAATCAAAAGTCCTATTATCAAATTCTTCAAGTATCCACTAAATTATTTTGTGTAAGTAGGCTAATTTGGAGATTTACCTGTTCCCATAATAAACTAAAGCACTGCTGGTTATGCCAGCATTCTCAATTTCATATCTAGGCAATTAAATAAATTACAAAATAAGAATTCTGTTACTCCTAGAAAATCCATTCTGAAAGACTGCAACTCTTACCAGTAAGAGACTAAGTATCAATAGTCTAAAAAGAAATTGAAAATAGCTGCTGTCAATCTTATGTACTTACTTTCCTGATCAATTCTTTCTATAACGTCATGTCACTCTCCAAACCGAGATTTTCATGCTTCTGTGATTTTATTTGTTCTTTCTAATGACATTGAAAAAGTCCAATACAGATTCTAAATACAAGAAAGAAGTAATGAAATAAGAATGACATTTAGACACATGATGGAAGAGTTCGGAAGTCAAAAGAACATCAGTGAAAAAGACAAAAGCTGATTACACAATAAAGGAAGATAATTAGACTTCTCATGTTTTTAACAATGATGGAATGTCTTCAGAAGTATGAGGACAAAGCTTCTGAACGTAGAATTCTAGACCTATTCTGTCATAAAAAAGATTTTACATATTAAAAGATTTTCAAAGTGTACTAGATGGTCTAGTTTCCTAAAAATAAAAAATGACTGAAATACATAATCTGGCAAAGCTGAAAACCAAGAGCAAAAGGGGGAAAAACAACAGATACAAGAAATGGGTTGAACAGAGAAATGAACAAATCTATCTTTAAGCTGAAATCGGGGTTCCTCAGTCCTGATACTGGGAGAATTTTGAGTAAAACTATTTTGTGGAGTATCCTACCTAATGCAAAATGCCTACCGCCTGTGATTCCTAACTTTAAAGGAAGAATTCAAGCATAATTAAGCTATAACACCTTTTAAAAGGAAATTTTAAAAACTGGAACTGTAATGTAGGCATCATTATTTGGGTGTGTCCTTCATAGGTCCATGTGTTAAAGGAATGGCCTCTGAGTCTTTAGAAGGTGGTTGTAGTGGAAGTTCTTAAGATCAAAGTAGGCCTGCCCTGAAAGCAATGGGGCCAACTAGTCATGGACTGAAACTTCCAAAACTATGAGCTGAAATAAACCTTTACTCTTCTTAAGTTGATTATCTCAGGTAATTATTATTGTCAGGAAAAACTAACATGCCAGTCAGTGTATGTTGCGGGAGTGTTTATTGTGATATTTTATTATGAAATCAATAAATGTCAATGAAAACTAGAAAAAAAAGAGAACAAAATGCGAAATAGATGTCATTCAAAGTCTTACTTTTTCTCAGACTAATATCAACCCTTTGTATGTGTTCTCATAATGTAACTATGAATATGAGCAAACACATACACATATACAGCAGCAACTTCCTTATTCCAATAACCTATACTAATGTTTCCAAATCTGCCCAAAGTGTACCTTAAATAATTTTTCTAATTGCTCACCTTTATTAAATTTATATTATAAAGGAAATAGCAGTTTTTTTTAAAAGAATTGTGTCATACACATGAAGAAGAGACAGCATGAAGAAAGTATCTGGTATCACTACCTACATGAGCATTTACCAGAGCACATGGTCCAGTCAGCAAGCTAAAACAACAAATTTTTGAACACAAAGGCAAACCTCAATGAGTTTGAAATGAGAAAGCCAAATGTAAGAATTTAAGGATAAAATGTGAGAATGATGGTATTCTTTGCAACCATGTTTAAACTATGAATTCTATTTTGATGAAAGGTTCTTTTGGAATCTTTCATCAATATTGGTACAAATTGTTTCATTCACTGTCTTTTTTTATTTATGTGGATCTATAAGACTAAATTTTGTTTAATAATCTCAAGAGCGGTGATTGGATCTTTTCCTAACTTGTAATCAGCTCTGACCAATGATTGCTGTATCAATCTGTTAATCTGTCTATACATCTATCCACTTATCTGTTTATCTATCTACTCAATATTTTCTTAAATGGCTTTTAGATTAGAATTTTAGGATTTTTAAATGCTCATTGAAGTGTTAAGCCTATAAATTCTTTTCTTTTCTTTCTTTTTGTTTTCTTCTCTTCTTTTTGAGACAGGGTCTCATTATGCAGTTCAGGCTGAACTTGAGCTCACTTTGTAGCCCAGGCTAGTCTTGAATTTGCAAGGATCCTCCTGCCTCAGCCTCCCGAGCACTGGGATTACAGGTGTGTACCACTACGCCCAGATATAATTACTATCTAAATGTGAATTTTGATTTTCATACTAAAATTGTCAAATCTCACAAAATGATTAATGTTTTATGCTTTGAGATATTTTTAGAATGATTAAAATTACTTAATCCTTAAGTAATTGATAAAAATAAATGGCCAACCATTGAGATTTGGCAGTTTCCTTGTGGGAAGATTGTCAAAAAATGAATCAATATCTTTAAAGGTTTTAGAATTTTAGGTGATTAATTTCTTCTTAAGTAGTTTTGACAAATTATACTTTCTTATCCATTTCACATGAATTTTCAAATATATCCATATAAGGTTCTCTATAAACTTTTTAATTTTTAATAAGTAAATGATCTATTATATCCCCCTTGCATTTTCAATATTGTTGATATTTGCTATTTAATTTTTATTGTCTCTACCAACAATGTAGAAAATCAACTTTAAAAAAATAATCAACTTTTGGCTTTTGTTGGTCTATTACATAATCATTTGGATGTTTTAGTAATGTCTTTTCTTTGTTGTTTGCTTTTTTCTGATTTCTTCAATTTTATTATTTGGCCTTACCTTGAATTTCCGTATTGGATATTTGGTTCAATGATGTTCACCTCTTTTTTGTTAAATTAATAATTTAAAGCAAATACTTTGCCCCAACACCCTCGTTATGCACATCTCACAAATATTGATATGTCTCTCATCATTACATTCTATATATTTGAATTTTCAATATCATTTCTTATTTGTCTTAAGTGTATTTTAAAAGTTTTTCACTTAATTTAGAAAAAAAAATATGGCTGTAGACATAGCTTACATAACACCAGGTATTAGCTTTTTATCATTGTGAACATATACCTGAGGAAAACAGCTCTTCAAAGCCCAGGTGACCACCACCTCCTGCTAGTGCATCCAGGTATAAACTCATCAATGGATTGATCCATTGATGAAGTCAGTGACTTCAAAGTCCAATCACCACTCCAGAAAACTTTTAGTCTAATCAACTTAACAATAAAGTTTAACCACATCCAACTCAGTCTTTTGAACTGTGTTATAAGCAGGCTTTATGCTCTGAGACAAGTCAATATTTATGAATCTTCCATATGTGTTGACAAATAATATATACCCTATATTTGACGTGTATTATCTATGTTTATTCCTATAGTCTTACCAAATTTTTTTCTTAAGAAATATGAAAAAAGCAAATCAAAATATTTTACCATGATGGGAGGTATTTTGCCCATTTGTCCTTTGAATTATAACCACTTTAAAGTTCTATTATTGTTTATAAGCTTAAAATCATTTATATCTACTTTTTAAATTTTATTTTAAAATATAACTTGCTACATATTTATTCTCTATCTTTTTTCCTCTATCTTTAGAACTTTTTATAGCATAATTGAATTCTTCTAGATTAGTATATCTACATGGATTTGTTTTTATTAATATTTTAATGATGTAAACTTTTTCAAGCCTCTAATTTCCTTTCACTTTGTTGCTTTCTTTTATACTGTATATATAATAAATCATATATCACATCATTGCTCATTTTTAATTTGATGCTTATACATTGTATCTATAACATATCTTTTTAATACATAATAAAACATGTCATATATATATATATGTTATAAAATAAATGGGGTATAAAACTAATGTCATCAAGGCACATAAATGTGAATCTGTCACACCCACATTTTTCTTTAGAATATTTCTATTGATGATGAATTATTTTTAGTTTTATGAGCTTTTATATTATAAACAGTGAATACTTGACAAGAAAAATATCACAAAATAAAGTGTTGAATTTTATTATTTATTGAGTGTTTATATTAAAGCACCCAAATTTTCAACATTGCGTGATTTTTGGTGTACTTAGTCTAAAAAAGAATAACATAAATAAGTTCTTATATGAACTACAGTGAAAATACCTAAAGCACTTTACAAAAAAATAGTCTTTACTTCAATTATTACACCTAAAGCAGTATGTACATATGACAACAGCATGTAGCATACATATGTATAACTTTTACTGAAATTCCATGTCTTCTGCTTTCCTGGCCTTTCTGTAGGTCATACTTGACATTTCAGTGATCTTGCTGTTTTTTAAGAGGTTCTTATTTTGTTCAGAGGTATCTCATTATATTATACAATGTTCAGTTAACAGGAACATAAAATATCAATAAAATAAAGTATTAAATTCTTAATATGTATCATGCATTTAGAATAAGCATCAACATTTTCACGTTGGCTGTGTATTTGCTTACAAAACCTAAAAGATAGCATCAGAAATAAATTCCTGTATGAACTACAATGGAAATACCAATAGAACTCTACCACAAAAATAAGATTTGCTTTCATTGTCACGCCCAAAGCAGTCTTCACACATAACAACTGCATGTTCCATGTACACATCTTACATGACAGCACATGTACTTACCTTTCGTTCTTTTTTTTGTTTTGTTTTTTGGTACCGGGGATCTATCTCACGACCTCACACTTGCCATGCAGATGCTTATGTCACTGAGATAAATCCTACGCCTATCTTTCTTTTCTTATGTGGAAGTCTTGGCACTTCTCTTCCTGCTTTGTCAGGAGCTTCTCACTATATTGCATACCATGCACTTAGCAGGGGAATAAAATGTCAATAAAATAAAATATCAAATATATAATAATTGCTTGAAATAGACACTGAAATTTTCACAGCAGCTATTTTCCTATAAAACCTAAAAGGTAACATCCAAAGTAAAAACCTTTGTGAACTACAATGTAAATGCAAACAAAAGTCTACCACAAAAATAAAGTTTGCTTCGACTGTCACTCCCAAGGCAGTCTTCACATAGGACAACTACATGTTCCATACACAAGTATGGCATACGCTGATAGCACATATGTTTTGTTTTCCTGTCATGACTTGCAGGACAGGACAGTTGACACCCATTTTATTTTACTGTTTCAGTAGGTCTTTGTGATGCTATGCCTGCCTGTTAACCTGCCAGCTTACCAGTGTGTTCCATCATTTTTTGCATAGTTATCTGGGCAGAAATATTTTGTTTTTCCTCTGTTACAAATGACTCCTATAAGTTCCAGTCCCAATCCTCCAAGAAAATTTCTCCATGATATTTTGCACTTGTTATTTTCTTTGTAAGCTATGGAAGTATGTGTCACATGTGTTTACAATCAAGTAAAACAACCATTTGCCAGTGCTTTGTGTTTCAAGGGCCATCATAGTTGCTGCATAACTCAACAACAACATCAACTCCACCTTTAGTTTTGTTGTAGAAAGTTTGCATCTCAGGATTCCATTTTGTCAAACTTTCCCTATCAATACTTCCATCATAGTATAATCTTGACATCAGCAGTATCAATTTGTTTTTCCTTGTCATATACCATTTCAATGTTATAGCTTTCTGAAATCTAAAATTGTACTATGTAATTCTCTGTTTTGAAATGCAGCATTTCATTTGGAATTTCTGCTTTGTTCCTACATACAGTTCCTACACTGTCAACTTGTGCACTGTTAGCAAATTTAACATCCATTGGAAACTTGTAAACCAATCGTCAAATGTGACGTTCCAATTGGTTGGCAAATGGGAGCAACAAGTCTTTTACAACATCATTTGGTTTATTACTATATGAATAAGTATCTTATGACTGAGTTCCAGGATAAATGTCTACATTGAAAACATGATACATGTTCACTTCTACAAGGGCATAAATTTTTATGCCATATTTTGACTCATCACTTTTCAATAAGTCATTTATATTCCTGAGATCACTATGAGAAATCCCTGCTAAGTACAGGAGACCTATGATGCTTTCAGTTCAGTTAGTGGGGTGTCTTAATAAATACAGTTTCTAATATGGTCATTGGAGCATTCAGAACTTTTTACTTACATTTCAGCCTTTGTATATTTCACAGCATCTTGTAGCATTTGGTCCATTACAATTTCCAACATTGAATGGCAGTGCTGGCTGGCATTTTTCCCAATACCTTTTAACCCTGCCAAGACCCTCACTATATTTTTGGCCTAGTTTTAGCTGGATCATTCCATTTGGTTGTGTGGCCATTTCAAAACATTTTGACTAGTCAAATATGTACTCAAATTACCATTTTCTTCATCATATGAGTCAAGATCTGCATTCCCTGTGGCTGAATCAGTTGGTTCTTGCTCCATTTCACTGTCACAGGAACTTTGGCTCACACGGCCAGCATCAGAGTCATTATCATCATCATCATCATCATCATCATCATCATCATCATCACCCACCCGCACCACTCTTCTATTATGAAGGCATGCATTTTACCATAATGGATCATCATCCTCATCCATGCATGAGTAATCTGATGATTCACTTTTGAGCTCCTTCAAAACTTGCAAATTTGGTTTTTCATGTGCCATAGTGCTGAATTGGCCTACTTCAACCAGAAAAATCAAAAGAAAACCTTTTTAAAGTAAATCCTGGAGAGGTATGAGTCTATTGGACCCTCTGTGACCCTCAGAAACATACACAAAACCAGATAGATTGAGTATAAGGTGGGGGGAAATCTTATTTTCCACTTTTGCACACATGTATACATCTTGCCATTTATCAAACCAAGTGAGTAAACACGTATGTTTCTTCCTGTATGCCTCAGAGAAAGGAACTGAGACATGTAGCCAGCTACTATTATGCTAAAGTACAAATTTACAGTAGAAAACTAAGGGATGAGACCACTGGACCCATTCTTATGTTTCTTCTTTTTCGTGAAGAAGTCTCTGAAATCTTGCCATCTCACAAACTTGAATGTTTAGGTAGAGTGACAAGTACCTACTTATATGTTTCTCTGCTATCCTATCATCCTAGTGGTCCTCCATTTTAGGAAGTAGGCATCGACACTAGTTTGTTTTTATTATTATGTTGTTTTTGATGACTTCAAAACATATGTATGAGTGACTGAATATATTGTTTAGCTTTCTAGTATCTAAATGTACAAAAGTGTCATTAATCCTTTTGAAATCAGTTGGGCATTAACTTGTAAAATAGTGAAAGCAAACATTTGAATACCTAGGAAACCAGTGATTTCACTCTTAGCTATATGGCACATAAAAATGTTTTATAATAAAAATTTTCATATTCATATAATATATATATATTTCAATAAGTAAATTTTTCATCCAGGGTGAGAAACTTTAACTTGGACTGTAATATTACTTACATTTGAATTTATTCCTACCATATCGATTTTATATGTTTACCCTTTTCTGGGATTCATTTTATCTTTTATTTTTGATTACTAGATATATTTATGTATTTATCTTCTTTTTAAAATTTCTTTATTTATTGCTTCACAGTGCTGGGGATTGAACCCAGGGCCTTGCACATGATAAGCAAGCAATATCCCATTAAAATATATAGCAGTCCTTACTTATAAATTTTTCCTCTAATTTGAACTCTTACCCTTGTTATAAAACACTGATTTTATCCTTTTTAAAATGTCATTGTTTTGTAGAGACAAGGTTTGCTCAAATTTGTCTTCTATTTTGTACTTTCTTTTTGTCTTATTTTTTCTGTAATATCGTAACTTCCTTCTTGGATTATGCTCTCTTCCTAAATACACATCCTTCAGAATTTATCTTAAAAAGTTGCTGATGACAAATTCACTTTACAGTTTCCTGAAATTATCTTTTAGTTAACTACTATTCTTAAGAGATATGTTTACTGAATAAGTATTCTTGACAATTATTCTCTTTTATTATTTCAAAGATAATATCGTATTAACTTTTAGTAACTATTGCCAGTACAACAGATATTTTAGCAAATTAATAATTATTTTGACTGGTTTAAAAAATATTATCTCTGTCTTTGATGTTCTGTTATTTTATTGTGCTTTATTTACCTGCACATGTCTTTTAACTCACTCTTTCGGATTCACTGGATTTCTGAAACCTAAGAACTGTTTTCTTTTGTCCTCTGGGCAGTGACTGTCAGTTGACTTTTCTAATATTTTGTCTCATACATTTCTATCCTCTCGACTTTTGGAATTCGTAGGCAGAAATATGGTAAGTATTGGCATATGTACTACATTTATTTTGCATATTTTCCTTTTTTTCTTTACATGCTTCCCTCTGAATTCTTTCTTCAAGTGGTTCCTGTTACTATTTTTTCTTGAAATTGACTATTCTACTGAACTAAAATTGTCTTTTTATATTGAATTTTAATTTCTGGTAATTCAATTTTGTTCTATTTATAAGATTCTCTAAGAGTCTGTATGATTTTGTTTTAGTTCCCTGATTCTAAATCATACTTCCAGCCCCTGTTTTCTTTTTCTCCTCCTCCTCTTCATCCTCCTCCTCTTTCTCTTCCTCTTTCTCCTTTCCTTCCATCCCTCCTTTTCTTCTTCTCCTTCTTACTATATTTTGCATCTTCTCCTTGGCTCATTAAGTTATAAAGAGTGCCTAAAGTGACCTATATTGGTTCCATGATCTTAGAGCAGCCATGTCCATTTACCTCTGTAAGCATTACCTTTTAATTAATTCTTAGTAAGTAAGCAGTATTCATTTTCTTTCTAACTCATGAACACATATAAAAAGAAAGATTAATGTTTTATTTAGACAACAATTTTATTCATTTGCAGTGTAAGACTCTGTTCAAATTTATAACCTTCATAGATATGTCATTTATATTTTATTTTTTATATAAGGTATATGGTTATAAATGTTCCTGAATTCTTACAAATTTTAATTATCTGATTGTTAATTTGTCTAGGCATAACTTTATATTATCTCTCAGAATGTTAAAGCCTTGGTATATAACCTTGTATGTTCTAGTAATGCATGTGTAAAATCTGATTCTTTTCTGACCGAATGTAAATTAGCTCTCATTTCTCTCTCTCTCTCTCTCTCTCTCTCTCTCTCTCTCTCTCTCTCTCTCTCTCTCTCTCTCTCCTCTCTCTCTCTTTGTCTCTCCTATATCTCTTTCACATACACACATTCACATACACATACATACACACCTATCAGAGTGTTTCTTGTTCTATATGTCTCTGAAAGCACTATAAATCCTTTATTGTAGTTCATAGATGTCCCACAGAACAGGGTTAGTGTAAATTTCATTGCATTATTCTAATATGCAATAGGAGGACACTTTCAGTCAGAGAACATATGTGGTCACCAGAGTACACTCTCAGTTTTAGAACATCTGAGATTGTGATTAGGGAAAGTTTCTTCATGTTTCCCCATTTATTCTATTATATTATCAGCATCTTAAAATCCCATTACTAAAATGCTGGAATTTCTATGCTGATCTTTTGTTTCCTAATATATATTTTACTTTAATGTTTATTTGGTCTTTATTATGAAAATATATGACTATATATTCTAAGGGCACTCTGTCATTGTTTGATCATTTTTTATGCTTAGATCTTGTAACCTGAACAACTACTTCTAAGATAACAATATGCAATATATTAACTAGTGTTAATTTCCTACTCTTTTTTTGAAATTCTGTATCATTTCCATCCTTTTTCCTGTTTTGCTTTTTAAGATAAAAATAAAAAATAAAATAGAACATAAACATTTTATTTACTTCTTATTTACTTCTTATGCTCATCTTAACTAAGGCCATTATTTATTTATTGATAAAAGTCATACTTGCATTTGCACACACACACACACACACACACACACACACACACACACACAATAAATCCATGTATATATAGAGATAGACCCTGGCTCAGCCAGCCCTAAATTGTAGGTTGAGCAAACAAAATTTTACATAATACAGTTCTTGCAAAGAAATGTATTTAGTATTATAATGTTGAAATGTCTTGTGCATTATCTGAAGATAATGATAATTTAAATTCTTCCTTTCTTATTTTTATTCCTTTTAATTGTTCTCTTGTATAATTTCTCTGGCTAACATTTGTACAACTGTATCGAATATGAGTGATGTTTATGAATATCTTTGTTTTATTCCTGAATTGA
This sequence comes from Dolichotis patagonum, assembly GCA_004027295.1. Taxonomy (NCBI): domain Eukaryota; kingdom Metazoa; phylum Chordata; class Mammalia; order Rodentia; family Caviidae; genus Dolichotis; species Dolichotis patagonum. Next base: position 59,735 of record PVJX010008079.1, read on the forward strand.
GAGTGAAAGCTTTCAGTTTTCCACCATTTAGTATATTAGTTGGCCTTTGGATGTCATATATGGCTTTTTAAAAAATTTTTTCTACTTCTTTATTTTTAATAGTATAAACCCAATAAAACAATGAAGTCAATCAAAAACAAAACAATGCAAGTGATACAAACTTCAAAACAAGATAATAGGAATTCAACAATGGCTACCATAATGCTTATTATCTTCAAAGTAGCTGCCCATACTATCAGAACTAATGAAATCAAATAAAGCAGAACAGATTAAAACCAATCGAATCAAAACAGTGAAAGCAATTCAGGACTTCAAAACAAGATAATGGGAAATCAACAATGACTACCATAATGTAGCTTGTTATCTTTGAAATAGCTGTACATGCCATTAGATATAATAAAATCAAACCAAACAAAACAGAATAAAACCAATCAAAACAAAACAATGAAAATGATACAGGACTTTAAAACAAAATAATAGGGAATTAACAATGGCTATCACCTTCCCTTTTTAGATGTTTTCTCCCCTTTCACAATATCCATCAAGTTAAGAAAGAGATCATTTATTCCAATTATATGTAATGCTTTTATCATGAATGCTTTTTGTGCATCTGTTGAGATGATCATGTGGATTTGTCCTTGGTTCTGTTAATACTTTGTATTACATTTATTGATTTGAATGTGTTGAAACGTCCCTGCATCCCTGTGAAGAATCTCATTTGGTCATAGCGCTTACTCTTCTTGATGATTTGCTGCATTCTCTTTGCCATTATTTTACTGTGAATATGGGTATGTATTCATTAGGGATATTTTAGTTCTCTTTTTTGTTTGAATCATTCTCTGGTTTTTGTATCAGGGTAATACTTGCTTGCAGGAATGAGTTAAGGAGTATCAACTCCCTTTCAATTTCATTAAAGAGTTTGAGGAGTAGTGCCATTATATCTTCCTTAAAATTTTTGTAGAATTCAACGGTGGCTCCATCAAGACTTAAACTTTTCACTGTCAGCAGGATTTTAATTACATCTTCATTTCACTGACTGATGTTGAGTTATTTAGAATTTTATTTCTTCTTAGATGTGTATGGTGTTGCACCCCTCTCATCTCAACACTTGGGAGGCTGAGGCAGAAGGATTGTTGCAAGTTTGAGACCAGCCTGGGCTACAAAGTGAACTGAAACCTAAACCACATAGCAAGAACCTGTCTCAAAAAGACCAAAAAAAAAAGAATTTTATATCTTCTTGATTCAGCTTTAGTAGTTCATATGTATCAAGGAATCTATTTCTTATGTTTTGTCTGTTTTATTAGAATAAAGGTTTCAGTGTAGTTATTCAGCATCTTCAGTATTTCTGCAGAATCTGTTGTGATTGCACCCTCTTTTTTTCTAATAGCATATTTTTGAGTCTTTTCTTTCCCTTCTTGATAAGGTTGATTACAGGCTTATCAATTTCATTTAATGTTTCAAAGAATCGACCATTTTGTTTTTATTTTAAGTAGAATAAAACCAAGTAAATCAAACAGAACAAAGCCAATCAAAAGAAACCAATGTAAGTGACACAGGACTTCAAAACAGTAGGAAATCAACAGTGGTTATCATAATGCTTCCTGCTGTCTTCAAAATAGCTACATGTACCTTCAGATGTAGAAAAAATCAAAACAGAACAGAATAGAAACAATTAAAACAATGAATTCAATAAAGGAATTCAAAACAAGATAATAGTAAATCCACAGTGGATGCCATAATATATCTTGTTATCTTTGAAATAGCTGCCCATGCCATCGGATACAATAAAATCAAACAAAACAAAACAGAATAAAACCCAACCAACAAAACAAGGAAAATGATACAGTACTTCAAAGCAAGACAATAAGGAATCAACAATTACCACTGCCTCTGGAGATTCCCCCATAGATGCTACACTGCCATCCTTTCAATAGATGATCACACCACCAGCTTTAGACCTACCAAGTTAGTGAAACACCTAACATTACAAGCATTAAATTATATTCCACTTCAATAGCCATCATGGAAGCCTGTGTTTCTCTGGATCAGCCAGTCTCTTACAGTGGGGGTTAGGGTGTTGGCTCTTCTTGTTTCCCAGTCTACACACTGGAAAGGGTGGCATCTTGCTCTTCCCCTAGCTGCTCACACATGGCGCCAAATCACAGGGAGAGCTTGCTTGTTGGTGACTTACTCTCTTCCCCTGCAGTCCATGAATAGTACTGGCTCACAGGAAAAGGCTGGTGTCTGGCTCTCCCTACAGCAGCCCACGCGTGGCACTCATTCACTGGGAGGGCTTAGAACCAGCTCTTTGAATCATTGATACTTTGTATTGTTTTCGTAGTCTCAATTGCATTAATTTCTGCTATGATCTTTATAATTTCCTCCCTCATAGGAGCTTGGGCTTTATTTGTTCTTAATTTTCTAAAAGTGTGACTTTAACATTGAGTTGTTTACTTGAGCTTTCTCTGTTTTAATGATGTGAGAGTTCACTACTATAAATGTCTCTCAAAGGACTGCTTTTATTGTATCCTATAAGTACTGGTGTGTTGTATCAGCATTATCATTTAATTGTAGAAACTGTCTAATTTTTCTTTACTTTCATCTGTGGCCCATTGGTTGTTCAAGAGCTTGTTATTGATTTTCATGTATTTAAGCAAATTTTGTGGTTTCTTTGTCATTGATCTTCAATTTCATTTCACTATGGTCTGATAATATGCAGGGGGATAATTTCAATTCCTTTGCATTTACTTAAGCATGTTTTATGAGCAAATGTGTGGTCAGTTTTGAAGAATGTCCTATGCACAGCTAAGAAAAATGTGTATTTTAATGTTGTATGGTAAAACACTCTGTAGACATCTTCTAATTCCATTTGTTCAAAATTTTGGCTAATTTCTAATATTTCTTCATTGATATTTTGTCTAGTTGATCTGTCAGTTTGTTAGAGTGGTATATTGAGATCCCTCATTACAATTGTGCTTTTGCTTATTTGATTTTTCATGTTTGTTAATATTTGTTGTATGTAGTTGGAGGCACTGAACTGGCATTTGGTGCACATATTTTTATGGATGGTGTCAGTTTCTTTTGGAGTTTTCCCTTAACGAGTACGTAGTTATCCCTTTGTGTCTTTTGATGAGTCTTGACTTGAAGTTCAATTTGTCTGCAAATAGAATAGCTACCACCACTTTTATCCAGTTTTCTGTTGCATGAAATACTGTTTTCCATCCTTTGACTTTCAGTTTATGACTGTCATTTTGAGTTATATGTGTTTCTTGCGTGCAGTATATTTTTGGATCTTGTTTTTTGACACATTCTTCCATTCTGTTTCTTTTGATTGGTGAATTAAGACCATTTACATGGATGGTTACCAATGATATATAATACATTATTCTTGTTCTATTATTTCCCTGTTGTTGATTACTTTTCTTTCCTTTCTGTTTAATTGCTTGCCTTGCCTATTGAATTCTTTCTTTTGGTGTTCTTAGAATTGCATTCTTTAGTATCTCTTTCTAAACTATTGTACAGAAAATTTTGGAGAGCTGGTTTGATGGTCATGAATTTTTGTTCTTTGTCATATAAGTATTTCATTTCTCCATTGATTTTGAAAGATAGTTTTGTAGAGCATGTCAACTGGGAGATTTCAGCCAATCTAAGGTTTTAAGAAGACCCATAGGAAGGGCCTTATTTTCTGAAAGACTAGCTTTAACATTTTTTGATGAATATATAGTTTCTTTTCTATATCACCTTTCCCTGGAGGTGGTATAGAATCTTTCTCCTTAATTGATCTCAAAACATTCACCTAGGGCATTTGCATGTATAGTCATCTTGTTAAGGCCCTGATGAGAAGTTTTGCACTACTTTGCCTACTCCATATCTTATGGCGTAGCACTGTCTGGTACAGTAACCACTAGCTGCATGTTGCTATTGAACACTTGATATACATTTAGTGTGTCTGTAAAAATTAATTTTAAATATTATTTAATTTTATTTTAAAAATTCAAATAGCCATGAAGGCTAGAGGATATTACCTTGAACAGTGGAGATCTAGGGGGTTTTATTCAACTCCACCCAAACTTTTTCCTCTTTCTCTCTTCCTCCTAAAATTTACCCTGTCTTTATTATGTGAAAAAAATTTCCTTCTTTCCTTATTTAGCTTGGGATCACCCCTTGTACTTAAAGAGCCATAAATTTGCTCTCATGTGATGGTTCCCTCCACTGCAAGTCTTACCGTTTAGGAGCAAAGAACTAGCCAAAGATTTGAAGTTTCATTCTTGAACATCTCTTTAATGCATCATATCTGAAAGCCAAGGGTCCAGTGGAAAAACTACCTAACCATTTTTGCAAAGGAATGGCTCCACCCCTCTTGGACAACAGAAAGTGCTATTGAAGTTTGGCTTTGCAGTATATCTATTTCCATTGTGTGCATAAATGTGAATCATAGAAGAAATAATACTATAGTCTCATTTTAACATTATAATACTCAATTCTCACCTGCAATATTTGAACTAAACCTAAATTCTATTTAGAAGACACTTCAAATTTGGAAAATATTGCCACTAGTTTATATGGATAAAGCCATAAGCACATTGCTGTTGTTTTTAACCATCCATAGAAAATAGTATATACCTATACAGAGAGTAGTGTGGTCAATTATCATTGCATTTTATGAAGCTAGTTACAAGCATTCTGAGAAGATGAGTGAAAATGCCAATATATTTATACAGTTATGAAGAAATATATATTAGTATGCATGAAACAACATGGTTTCATGCAGGTGGCCAAATCTGCTAGGGAACTGAGCAAAGGTTTCTGTCAGGGTCCAACTAAAATGTATGTCTTGTGATTTAAATTCTAGAACTTGAAGTTCCAAGTTAGTATCTACTGATATTTCATCAGGTTTATACCTGAGGATCCTATAAGTGACCCCTTCTATGGCACTAGTTATCAGGGATCCCTGCAGTGAGTCCCCAGTGTAACATTCCTGCCAAGTGTCATAGCACATGGTGGGAAGAAAAAGTGAGACAAAATAGTCATATAGTAGGGATCTGGGATGACCAGTTGTTCACGGCAAACAAAAGGCCAGGAGGCAGCCAGAACCTTGGTATTTATTCTTCACATCTGTGTCAAGGACAATGGGTGAAGGGCAATGTGTTTTTTGGCAATCCAGTGGCACTAATTCTCTTGAACATTAGTTAATGAAATGCTACTTTTTACCACATTCTGACTTGATTTTATGGAAATACTTGTTCTCTTTGGCTATCAACTGATTTATTAAAGAACTTCTGGTTTCTGGTCTAGCATGTTAGAGGCTTATAAATTATCACTCTGTCCTCACAAAAATTAAAAAGTTACACAAGCTTAAATTTAATAACTTTTCTTATATCTTTGAGAGACTTAAGGCTGGCAAATCCAAGATTATGTGACCTGCAGATTCAATATCTGGTGAAGCCCTATATCCTGGCTCATAGATCACATTTGCTTGCTGTATCTCACATGGTAGAAGGAACAAAGAACCTCTTTACAACCTCTTAAATAAACACTTCATTCCAATTATTAGATCTCTTCATTTATGATCTAATCACTTTACTGACTACTAATATCACCATTAGGATTTTAATGAACAAATTTTGGGGTTGCACAAACATTTATACCATAGCACTGTGGTGCATGCATGTAATGGAATATTATTCAGCACTAAAAGAAATAAAAGATCAAGTCATGAAAAGACACAAAAGAAGCTTAATGCATATTCTCATTAATTGACGACAATGTGAAAAGTTCACATACTATGTCATTTTAACTATATGATATTCTGGGAAAAGATTAAACTATGGAAAAAGTAAAAAATATCAGTGATTTCCAGGTGTGAGTGGAACAGGAGGGCAGAAAAGGCAGAGCACAGGGGGTTTTTAGGATGGTGAACGTATTCTGTGTGATACTATAATAGTAGATACATTTCATTATAACTATGTCACAACCCATAGAATGTACAAACCAAGGATGAATGCTGATATTAGTTATGGATGAAGCATTATTGAAAGATATCCGGTATACTAAATGTGCCACTCTAATGCTGGATATTGACAATAGGGGAAGCTGTGTTGGGGTTGGAACTCAGGGAGTAATGGCAAATCTGGATAATTTCTATTTTGTTTTACTATAAACCTAAAGTTGCTCTTTAAATAGTCTATTAAATATTCTAAAATATTTTATAAGAAATGATTTGGCATTTTACAAATGAAAAGTAGCCTAAAGGAGTAGTAGGAGAAGTATTACTGTAATTAAAGATACTGATTAGTGAACACCTGTATTAAGCCAAGTGAAATTTCTGTCAGGACATTATCTCCTGCTGGGCCATATTTTTAATGCCTCTAAAAGTCACTGGGAGTAATTAGTAACAACAGATACTCAATTTCTTCTTTAAAAGCGGTAGATTCTTCCTAACTATTGGCCTATATGTTTCTGCAAAAAGACTTATTTAGTGAAGCTCAATTCTTGCTCCCCTGCCTAGAGATGACATTACTTATTAATTTTTTGCAACTAAGATTGCAGATGACATTCATTAATTTAGTCCATTTTGATTACAGACTTGAATAAAACTTAGTCACTGAGCTTGACAATACTGGAGAGAAAATCATTACCCCTATTTTTCTCAACACTCTGAACCTAATATTGTATTTCTTTCTACACATGATCCAGGCAACTAAAAATTACAGAAATCTAAATAGATAACCTAGTGAAGCCTGTCTGATCTGCATGCTGCTGGTATCTTTATAAGTCTTGGAAGCACACTGATTTTGTACTGTTGAATACCAAGGCTAACATACATTCTTACCACATTAATGTGTAGGTGAATACAGCCATTTTGTTTAGCTGCTAAACAAATGGATATTTTACTAAATATCTGCATGTGTGTTATAATAATGAAACATAATTCACGTTTATGGCTTCAGCTACAGTTCTAAAAGAAAAATAAAATTTTCAAAATAAGATTTCTCAAAACTCTAATGCCAGTTTTACTTTGAATGTCACTTTGTTCATTTCTTTTTTCAGCTACACATAAACCACTGTTAGCAAATGCTATATGGTTCAGATTCTGCTTAGCTTTCAATAAATTCTATGACTATTGTTTTATTACTTTATTCGGGCACACAATGAGAATGATACCTGATTACCTTCTTGGGAAAAAAGAAGACTTCTTGTGCCTCATCCACTCCTCTTTGTATATGTGTTGCTTTCTATTCGTACCTACACTACCTTTGCTTAGCATGGTAGGATTATATAAATATGTTTGTTTATTTACTTCAGTATAGGAAGTTTTGGGAAGATGAAAAAAATATAGGGCATAGTAGCAGTGTTCCACAAAATAACAAATTTGGGAAACAAAGTTATTAAAAACATAATTCACATTCTTGTTTAAAATTCATGTTCTTGAGACTCACCAAAGATGGAGGACCTAGAGGTAGCACGATATGGAGCCTCTTTGAGAGAGACAGCTCAAATGCCAAAATAGAACACCCTGCAGAGATCCAAACAGAAGGAAATGGACTCTCTCAACACAGGAAGAAACTGAAGGGAAAGGAACTGCTCAAATACGAGGTCCCTGGGCTACCATTAGAGAAGCTAAGATTACCAAGCATGGCACTCTCGCCGAGCCACCTGAATTCGTGCCTGAGATTGACTTGAGCGACTGAACCTGCACCAAAGCTACTGGTTTGAGTGGCCGGGGCATGGA
>PVJX010008080.1:0-67464 GCA_004027295.1 Dolichotis patagonum
CCTTAAAAATAGTTTATTTATAGTAATTTTTAAAGTGTTTGACATATGGAAGGATTATAAAAAAATTTTAGATAGCATATTTTAAACTATGCTATTTTTGGTCACATTTTTATTGGCAAGTAACATTTTTTAAGCCCATGGGTCAGTGCTAATTTATAGACCCCATTTAGAGAACTTGGAAAGTTCAGGAGCACACATAGTCATGCAAAAACCTTATGGGAATTTGGGGAGGATTATTCAACATCTCATAATCAGATGGCTAAAATGACTGTTCAGAAGTTAGGAGGCCTGGCTTCAGAGTCTAAAACTGGAATAGATGTGAGTTGACCTGGCGAGGACTCCACAGAGGCAGAAACTCCATGCTAGATCTCAGCTCTTAGCTTAATTTGCTCCATTTTATGAATTTCTTTTTGTTGCTGAACCAAATTCTTACCCATTTTAAACTGATTCTTTCTATTTTAACCATTAAAATATTTAAGGTTCATGTCTTTCAGGTTAAAACCTCTCTTTTTGGAGAATGATCTCAAGCAAACAAATCTTGAATCCTTTAAGTTAGTTACTAGTTCTTGCCACTGCAAAATTTTTCTAGCATAACAAAAGAGAATTTCAGAGACAAGCTTATTACTAAACTAAAAAGAAGATATAAAAGAAGAGGAGAGGTGAAATGAATTTAGATACAGGTAACAGAAGTTAGCCCTGAACACAAAATAAACAGTTAATGTAGCTTCCACATGTGGTTTCCAGACTTCAATTTCTTCAAGTGAATTTTCAAAAATAATTAATTCATCTTTGTTACATTTTAGCCTTACCAAGTAATAAATTTAATAAACATATTTTTAAAAATAACAAAGATCCTAGTAAAATCTACCATGACAAATTCATAGAAAGAACATTTTTTTACTCCAAAGAAATAGAAAGACTATATTCTCAAAGTAAAGACAGTTCTTTACATTAAGTTAAAACTATATTTTTCTCATTCCACTACTGTTTTAGTCAGGGGTTTGCAAGGAGAACAACAAAATACAGGACACATAATTTATAGAATTATTTTATAGTGGTCACCTAATGAGTCAAATACAAAAGAAATAGTGCAGAAAATCTGTCCACACACTAAGACCCAACGAATCCAGCTGAGGGCCTGGATCCCATGACAATGTCCTACATGGATCTATGACAGTGCCACCTATGAGTCCAACTGGAGGCGGAGAACCCATGGCAATATCTCAAGCAAATCTGTTTCATGGATCTGTGCTGGGAAAGTCCAAAGGTCAGCAGTGGAAGCTGGAAGGTCTGTGTCCGCAGGATGAAGGACCTGTGCCAGTAGGCCGAGGTAGAGGCTTGAGCCAGTAAACTACACTTAAAGTAAGGACCAGGGCTCCCCTGAAAAGTACCACAGCCATCTTCAGTGACAGTGAGGTCCTGAGATCCTCCAACATTGATAACAGCTGAGTTGATATCAGGACGCCAGTGTGACAAGCTTCTCCTTGGAGACTGAACAGCACACGTCTTCCCCTCCAGAGCTAGAAAGCGGTAAAGGGAAGACCAGAGCTCCCTCAATGTGAACCGCAGCCACTCTCAGTGATAGCAAGGTCCTGAGCTCCTCTGATGAGAACAGGCAAGCTCGTATCAGGAAAGAAGCTCAAGCTCCTCCGGGAGAACCCACAGCAACAGGAGAACCAGGAGCACCCAGGAGAACAAACACCACCACCTCGCCAGGTCTCCTTTTGGTCTTGGCGACAGTCCTCAGGTGGGCCACCCACACTCAACACCACGCTGATTCAGTTCAGCTGGTACTACAGGGTGTCCACTAGCTATCGATCCACCATAACTGCATGTAAGTGAAACTTTGTTAAAGAAAAGTTCTCCTTTTCCATGGCCAAACACGGCAAGATGGCTAGGCTACTCCATGTGAGCATGAAATCAAACAGGAAAGACCAAGGCATTACAGTGGAGGGGGTTTTCACCGTGCTAGACAGGAAACATCTGACCCAGTGGGCGAAATCTTTAGATCTCCATCAGAAAGTCATTGCTTTTGCCAAAAAATGACAACTGCCAACCTTGCTGTGGAAACAACTGATCTTTGTGTACTGTTTTTGTATCCCTTAACCTTGCTGGACTCATATTAATGAATAGGTTTTTCATAGATCTTCTGGGATTTTTACATGTATGGTCATTCCTTTTCTTGCTTAATCACTCTGACTAAAATTTTGAGAACATTGATTAGCAATAAGAGATATCCTTGTTTTATTTCTATTTTAGAATAAAAGATTTCATATTTTCACCATTAGATATGTTACCAATGCCTTTGTCATACATAGCATTTATTATATATGTAGAAGCTTCCTTCTTTTCCTAGTTTGTTGTTTTTTATCATGCAACAATATTAGATTTTGTCAGATACTTTTGTGTATATTGATAAGATATTTTATCCTATTAATATGGTGCATTACATTGATTTTTGTGTGTTGAACCAGCTTTGCATTCCTGGAATGCATCATCTTATCCTCATGTATAATCCTTCTTGTATGCTACTATATTCAGTCTGCAAGTGTTTTAGGATTTTTATATCTGTATTCACAGAGGTTCTTCCCCTGTAGTTTTCTAGTAATACCTGTCTTGCTTGAGTGTCAGGGTAATTCTGGTCCCACAGAGTTAAGTTAGTAAGTATTGGGGGTGATACTGAAATAGGAAACAATAGAAGAAACAGAAAGCTCTCAAAATGAGATAGAAAAATCAAGAGAAGTTGTATCTTGTTAAAAAGTAATTGGCCTGAAGCACTTTTGCACTATAAAATATAAACAAGTACATATTTAGAAAATAAGATTTTTACTCAATTAGTAGATACATGGTACAGGTAAGACACAAGGAAATGACTTATAGCACAGAAAATAACCAATATGGCCTTTTGCTAATTCCTAATGAGGAAAATCTAAAGTTTAAATAAAACTCCATAGTAGATTATTTATTGTTTGTTGACTATAGCTATATTCAGGTTAACTCTGTAGAAAAAAAATGTACAAAATTTTCATTCCACGATCACAGCTCAGTTGTTTTCAAAGAATCCTGTGGCAGAAGATGCAAATTGTCTCTTCATAAAATTTTACCGATCATGTAGCTATCCAGCCAAATACTGCCTTTCTCAGTCTCTCTTAGAGTCTGTTAAAGCTTTGTGGCTGGATTCTGGCCAATGAGAAGTGAGAGAAGCTGAAACTTACAAGTCATGGCTTTAAATGACGGAAGTGCTGTCCTCAGCCCTTTTTATTTTGCCTGTTGTGTTCAGAGACTAGGAGGAAGTTAGAGCAGCCACGTACATCACAGGATGGAAGCCACTGTCCGAGCATGGCAGAGCAAGAGGGAGCCAGGCACCAGCGTCCTTCTCCTCCTGAGTGGCTTCACTCGGATCACTAAGACACAAATGAATTTCCTCTCTCTCTGCTGATGTTTTGGCCTTTGTGACTGCAGTCACACAACCTTTGCATAAAATTCTAGGTGAAAGAAGGACAGTTTTGACCTATTATTGAAGGCTATTTTTTTTCTCTAACAGGATGTAGCTTTCAACTGTAGACAGGCATTTGGTATTGCGAAATAAATGAACCATGCAGCTATCTTTTATAGAACGTGGCTTTAACAGGAATTTAGTCTGCAGTTTATTCCCTCTTGTCTCTCTCTTCCCCAAACACACTTCAGTCAAGTTGTCTCTCCCTGATCCTCTATCAAAATTACTTTTATCAGGATCAACAAGGACTTCTAAGTAATGAAATTTAGTAGCTAATTCTCAGCCCTCCTTGTGCTTAACCTGTCAGTCTCTGATCAACTTGTACATGTTTTTCTCCTCTGCAGCTCTTTACTTACAAAGCCCTTCATGATCGTGGGTTTCCTCAGTCCTCACTCATTTTTCTTTTTCAGTGGCTTCTTTAGCATACTGCCCGGAATGCTTTGCAGTCCTTAGAAGTCTCTTTTCCCTTCACTCACTTCCTTGGTTGTCTTTTCCATTCATAGCTTTGAATATTATACAGACACTGCAACTCTAAAGGTTTTTCCATTCTACTAGAATGTAAACCGTTTAATGGCAGAGATCTTTGTCTGATTTTCCCCTTGTGAGTGTTCATGCCTCAAAACTGGGCCTGCTACAGATTGGTGTAGTACATACATTGTTGTCAAATGAATAATAAAGAATTGGAAGCTTCTTTGATTCATAACTCATTCCTTTAAACTGCTTAATATTTACTTTCTCCTGGAAAGTCTTACTACAGGGCAAAGAAAATCTATATCCTTGCCTAACATATCCAGCAGATACAAAATAAATTTCAACTCTGAAGTTTTAGAGGCACAGCCAGGCTATTTCACTCACACTGCTCCTGCCAGCTATGCAGAGGGACAAGAGTGACATCCTGAGTTAGTTTTAAGAATTTATAGTATCGCAGCACATGGCACGCTGTGCCAAAGTTTCACAGGCTTCAAGGAAAGGAGTGCTTACTGGCATCCAGTTCTTCATGCCTGTGAACACAGCCCCACAACACAAACTCTCTTAGCCCTGAAAGGTGCCTAAAGCCCACTGTCTCTCGAGGTATAAACAGTGCTCTCAGAGGTATTCATAGAGTCTGCCTTGTTCCTGAGAATAGATAACAACACTCAGGGTACAGGGATCCCAGTAAAGGAAAAACAGGTATAATTAGAAACATTATCAGTGAAATGCCAGCTCAATTAGTCCCAATACAACCGTACTCACCTAAAACTGAGTGGGCTAGGGACTGTAACTAGCTTTCCCGCACAGGAGCCATCTTCACAGTGTGTGCAAGTTGAATTTCTTACATGCTCGGGGTGTCTCTGTCTTCCTATCCACCAGCATGCATACATATGTGTCAGTCTGTGCTCAAGAAAGGGGGTGTGTGTCTGTGTCCTGGAAATACTGTCCAGATCGCCACAGAGAAGAGCCGATCATCACTTGGAAACTGATTTGTAAACCAATAAAATACGCAGGGAGAATATACTTCGCATCCAGAAACCTCAATTCTGAGGAATTGCATCTACAGAGTTCACACTTGGCAGATCCGTGCTCCTTGTTCTTGGCCTGTTGACCTCTGATAAAATTATGTGTTGCCAACGAATGCTTTGGTGGCGATGTAGAGAAGAAGGGAGACTAAGAAGAGCGTAAGTAGACTCGGTTGGTGCTGCAAACCAGCCAGCTGCCTACCAAAACAACATCCATGCTCTCTCCTCCTCCTAACAGAACTCAGCTTTTGTTCAAACACCCACGCCCACCCGCCAAGCAACATAGGTCCTCTCTCCCTCCCTCCCTTCCCTCCCTTCCTTCCCTCCTCCTGACATAGATTCACTGAAGCCACAAGACCTCAATATTTTTCGTTATAAAGAGCCAGATAGTAAATATTTTAGGATTTGCAACTACATGGATCCCTCTCATGTATTCTTTGTGGGTTTGTTTCAGTTTTGTTTTTTATATTGCCTTAAATAAGCAAAAACTGTTTTCTTCATGAGTTATAAAGGACTGTTTCTAATCCATAGGCTATAGTTTTCCAATCCTTGCTTAGCTGATCACAGTGGCTCCACTCCCCTATCAGTAGCTGCTTTAGAAGAGGGTGTGTGGTCCCGTTCTAGTCAAGAACCTGTTGCAGACTCTTGGGAAAAGGTTCCTCATCTCCCCCCGTCCCAGGAATTACTGTTGCAGTCTTGCATCAGAACTATTGTAGAAGAGTCACAGGAAATGAAATCAGATCCTTGACTGCACTGGGCCTGGAACCTGTCCTGCCTCTGAATTTAATTGCTGTTAGATAACTGAGTCAGGGTCTCACTATACTGCTCAGACCGGTCTCCAGCTCCTGAACTAAGTGATCCCCCAGCCTTAGTTCCCTGAGTAGCTGGGACAGGCATATGCCACCATGCAAAACTAATGTTTAGCACTGTTTAAGCAGAGCAAAATCAGAATATTCAGTTACCTACAGCCCAAGGAATCACAACCAATTCAGACAGTGAAGAATTTGAGGTTGATGGGAGGAGGTGACAAAAAGAATACTTAGCCATAATGTAACAGAAAAAGTTTCCTCAGACTCCCAAATGTCTTGTTCTCTTTACCTTCTTCATCTTGCCTTTAGATTTCAATTTATAAAGATGATCTGAATGAATATTAGCTATTATAGTTTTAAAACAATAGGGAGCAAAGTTGCTTCTATGTAAGATGTGTAAAACTAGACTGTGACAAGTTTGATGTACAATATGAAAGCAATAATTACAGTAGTATATACTTTTCCAAGAAATCACACCTTAATCACAATTTAATTATGAAGTGATTTTAATGAATCCCTCCCCGACAAATTTATTAGAATAGAGGCTACAAAGGAAAGAAAAAAAACAGTTTGACAATCAGGCCCGTGATATGTTAAGGGAGACTCACTTCGTAAAACTTGCTGGGGTGACCCAAGTCCCACCAATGATGTGGAAGCTGGCTTAGCAGGCCAGGAATCAGGCCACGGATAAGACAAGAGTACAGAAACAACAGCACCTGCATCTAATAGGCCTTGCGAGGCTTTTCCATTAATTTTAATGGAGTACATATGCTGCTCCTACACCAGCTTTTGGTAAAGTTTCTCTTTTTGAAGTTTCTCCCATTCTTCATCCTAATCAAGGGCCTTGTCAAAAATAAAAGTCACCAGATGAGGATACTAGTAATAATATAATTGAGCAATATATTCTTCAGTCTCAATTATCCAAATACCCATTGTCTGTACAAAGATTTGAATCTCATTTTCATAATCGTTGTCAATAATTCTAGGCATAATAATAAGACCTTTTAAACTTAAAGAGGCTTTCCCTATAATTTACTCAACACTATTTTTAGGCAGAGGTCACCAAATCCCAGCAGGAATGGTAACTAGTTTATTGCCCCATTGAGATTTACATTGTGGGCAGCTGCTAGATATAATCCTGTGATTCCTGAACTTCCCTTCGTGAGGAAATCAATGTTCTTCTGGGAATCAATGTTTTTCTGTGGTCGGTTCTGGACTGGATAAATCTGACTGAGGTTTCGATTGGAAATTTGATTAGAAGCATGATTCCCCATTGGGGTTACTCCTTGGTTTTGGGGGCCCCTGGGGTTGAGCTCCCTTCCTGTTTCCCCACAGGGGAGTTCCCTCCCTGTGATATTTAGACTGATCATGTTTAGCCCATTGATTACTCTTTTCACATGGTGAGCAAAGACCTGGTTCAGTCTCATTACTTCCCGGAATGGAGTTAGTGCAAATTCCAGAGGTGTTAAAGTTATTACCTTGGCCTGCAAACATACATTGTTGGCAAAGGTGTCCCATTTTACCACAATTAAAAAATGTAACTTTTTAGCATGATTGTTTTTACCTTGTTTTGTAAAATCAAGCATAGCTCGAGCTAACAGAGATGCCCTTTAAGTTTCCTGATACCCTGACAAGCCTTAATGTAACTGTTCAAATCTTTAGAAGCTCACACAGTGGCAAGTCTGTTTACCATCTTTGTTGGCATTGTCATAAATGAGCTGAAAAACAAGTGTGTCAGTTGCCTGAGAGTGAGGAATTTGTCTGTGTACAGCCTCTTGTAGTCAGGCCAAGAACTGTGTATAAGATTCTCTTGACCCTTGTGAGACATTAAGAAAAGACCAGACAGAAGCCCCATTCTCAGGCACCTGGAGATTTTACCTTCCCATGTATCCGCCCTTTTTCCTGTTGTAATTTGCAGCTCTCCTTTCCACCTGATTTTCCTTTTCTATGATTGCCCTCCCCAATTCACTCTAGCATTGGTACTTTAGATGGCATGGGGTTTAAGGGTTCTAAAACAAATCTTACTAATACTCACAGAAGAATGTTTTCAATGACACTTTTCATCCTTGCCATAAGCTCTTTTTAGACTTTCACTGATCCTATTCTAATCTTCTAAATCTAAGGTTCTCGCCTGTAGAAACCAAGGGTTGAATTTAATAATTTCACCCACCATTTTAGTTAAGGTGCCAGTATTAACTTGAATGCCCACTTGTTTAAACAGCTTATACAACAGTTGGATATAATTCTGCTGCTCTTTAGATTGCTTCTGTCCCATTTTCCCAGCTACAGAAAACTTTCCATGGTGCCAAGTGCTCTACCTTCCACTTTCCATGTGGATGTCCCCAAATTCATCCCATGGAGTCCTTGCTGTGTCATGTACTCTTCTTTCCATTGGGGTGGATATTCCCTCTCGGGCCTAATTAGAATGTCCCTGTTTGGGTGCCAACTACTGGGGACCTGGCGAAGATCCCCAACTGCCTGTATGAGGGGTACAGTGAAAGGGTGAAATAAGAAACAGAGACAAAGTTAGTAATGCATGAAGGGGGACTGGGAGGGCAATGCCTCAGGATAGGCAGAGACAAAAACACTCCAAACCAGCCACTAATTATGGGTTGTATACAATGATAGGAGGGATGAGCAGAAGATTCAAAGTCAGCAGAAGACTCAGAGCACCAGTGACTCAGCAGGCAATAGATAATCCTGGGATAACTCAAAAGGGCAGAGATGATCTTATGCTGAGAAGCATCTTGTTCTGGAGTGTTTTTTAATCTTAGCGGTTTCAGTTTAGTCTTAGTGGGAGAGGATGGCCCATTCCTGAAGAGTTAATGGGAAATCTCCAAAGGGTGACACCGATAATCCCAAACCCCCATTTATCCCTTAGGGAAGTATGCAAAACTAGCCACTGTGAATTTGTGGTCCCCAACATTTAGAGACTTATTCTTATATAAGTAAGAAGGATTTGAAAAGGCAGAAAGGTGCATGAGATCAGCACAGTGTGGTTCTTCTAGAAAGTGTGAGGCCTCAGGTTTTGGTAACAAGGAGCCTCTTTTCACTGTCCCCAAGCCTCACACTCACATGTGGGAGGAAAAGACCATCATAAAAACAGTAGAGGAAGGGACCTTGGCAAACTGCAGAGCAGTCTGTCGGCAGCTGTAAAGATCTTGGAGCCCCACCGTGAACAGATTGAAGCCCTATGGTTAGGGCGTGTTAACACTGACACCTAACACCTTGAAAATGCTCAAAAATGAAAACAACAGGAAGAAAAATAAGAAGACCCTCTATAGAAGTCACGTGGAATAATGAAGTTCCAAAAAATTTGAAGCAATGTCAGTGTTTTTATTGAGAAGTAAAAGACAAATGAGGAACTGATTAGTTCACAAAATCAAGAAAGGCCCATGAAAATGAGGATTGCAACCATAGACTTAAAATAAAATTTTCTCTGGAACTTTTGAGTGTTCAACGAAGTATATTTCACAATTTAGCTGCCCAGGCTGAATATTCAGTGAGTTTCAGACCATCAGCCTATAGCGCCCAATCAGAGGCAGGAAAAAGACTCAGCCACTGTCTAAGATGTGATTGAAAAGCTGCGCCAGCCCTGAAGTTAAGGAGAACTCCCAGGGAGACCACAAGTGTAACACACCTGAGCAGAAATATCCTGTTTTTAAAAAACAAAGCAAAGTCAGTTAATTACCACTGTTCTGAGATCGAATTTGATAACACCCTCCTAGCCTAAAAACCTCTTCCTACCAAATAATGCTCCTGGACGCTTTCCAAAGGGAGCCTGCTTCCCCCCACTCCACCTGAGGCGCCATCAGGTCCCCAGACCCAATGTCTGGTTCTCAGGGCCACAGAAACGATGCCTTCTTTCTCTGTGGGAAGAGGTGAAAAGATGTGGAATTGGGAGAGAAATGAAATAGAAGTAAACATGCCCTGGAGAGGCGTTTCTTTCTTTTTCTCTTTACAAGGTAAAAATTGCAGGGAAAATGAAGCTGTGGCTTTCTTTTCCTTTTCCACTAAAGGGAATTTCTTTCCTGGGTCTCACTGATAGTAGCGAGAGAGACTCCCCCGGGAGAATGCTCTGGGAGAGGTTGAGTTAATAACCCTGAGAAGGAAAAGAAGTGTGTGCTGCTGGTGCTGCTGCTGCTGCTGATGATGATGATGACAACGATGATGTTTTGGTCAGGCTGAGCCCAGTGCCCTGCTCCAGTGCCACTTCTGACACCAGATGTTTGGACAGCCAGGCTCAGCTGATGGTGCGAGATGGGCTTCTGTGTGGACAGGACAAGCTCATACTCATTGACCAAAGGGGACCGCGTAGATCCTTGGGGTTAGTTGAGTACATGGAGAGATAAGCTAAGGATGTTGAGGAGAAAGGAGTTGAATGAGGCAAGGACTTGCCTACACGTGAGCTGGGGACAGGCACTTCACACAGTCCCTACGCCTCGTGCTTCGGCACAGAGCACTGTAGGTGATGTGTACACTATCAGCTTTGCACTCTGGCTTCTCCTTTTCCATTTTAAGGAACTAAAATAGAGACTTTCTGACCACAGTGCTCACCAATGGAATAATAGAAGACAGTCCTGTCTTCCTAGTTGGAAAGGAGGTGGCCCCTGGAGTGGAGAGACGCAGGCCAAGTGTGTGTCCTTGGTAACTCAAGACAAAGACAGAAGTCCTCCGAAGGCTGAGTCGGCTCCAAAGAGCTCACATGCCCATCCAAGTGTTGCCTAAGGAATCTGCATCACTTCCTGATTCATCACCCACTTTTCCCTACCCAGTAGTGCTTGGGCTTGCCCTGGGTCAAACACCCATCCTTTACTTCCCTGAACCCCTCTTTCAATACTCCCAATACAGAACCTAAGGAACCAGAACTCTAATGCTCTACCTCACCTCACTGAATCACGAGACAACCTAAAGTATTCCTGATGTTGAGTTCATGGCGGTGTAAAACGAGACCATCATCTTCTTTAATATATACCAAGTTTAAATTCTAAAATGAATTACTTTAAGACGGATTCCTGAAACACAATGGGGCAGAGGAAGCAGATGTATTTCCTTGTCCCCATTTTAGTCCACAGTTGGCGATGACAAGAACTGTTCCACTGTGCATGGCAGCAAGCTTGGCTCTAGCACTCTATCCGTGGTTCTCAGCCCTGGTTACACCCTAGAATCATGTAGGAAGCTCTTTCTAAAACCTGGTGATTCTGATTCAGCATTGGAACTCCAGCAGCAGTCTTCTAAAAGAACCCTGGGTTTTTATAATGAACAGGTTGAGAACCACGGCCAGCTTCGCTCACAGTGCCTTCCTGAAGCCATCTTTACAGATAACATTCTATGTTCATCTCTAACTGTATGCGTGCATCTCTTGCCTGTCACGTACATCTTCTTCTTAGTTGACTTACAGTGGTTGGATGACTCATTTCACAAGTCAGAAAAGGCCCAGGTTCCATTTTAGGTAGAGCTGAATAACTACAATTTTAATACCCTCATGTCTAGAAAATGTGTCGTACTTTACAGATCATTTTTCTGATACAGTATCTCATTCAATCCTCACCCCAACCCTGAAGTAACCAAGTCAGATAGTGTTCCTCTCACTGGAAAGCAGAGGAGTTGGACACTAAAGAGAGAGCATGATTTTCCCTGGGTCCACACAGTGGGAAGGGCCCGGCATGAGTCTCCAATCTGTGCCTCTCTCAGTCTGGTCCCCTTGGCTTCACCAATGCTGCTCACAGCTGAATTTTCTGTCCAATACTTTTGACCCAGTACTAGGAACTGATGTTGTTGTCTGCTGTGGTTTTCAAATGCAGGCAAATCACCTGGAGTCTTGTTGAAATGCAGAATAAAAGTTACTGGGCTTGGTGTAGGGCCTGAGGTTCTGTATTTCTAACCGTGATAAGGGTGAACCATACTTTGAGTAGCAAAGTTATAACAAAGTCACAAAATATATTCCTTTAAATCACACTGAAAAAATTCCCTCTGAACCTGGCTTTCTTCTGGACGCTCATGAGACAGCACATGTGTGGCACAAACCATCAGGTCCTTGGCAGGTCTCCCTGGCTAGAGTACGTGTCATTCGTTTGGCAGTCAGAATATCATCGTGCTCACGTCTGGAATGGGGTCAACAGTTGGGCTCCTATCAACGACTGGCTCTACTTTCTCTCTTTTTCTCCCTGCTGTGCTTCTGGTTCTCTCAGCCCGCAGGATAGGACTCAGGGGGCCCCTGGGCCATCTGGAGCTGCAGCTGGTCTGGGCACCTGAGTCTGAGAGTGCAGTGGGGTTCACCACATGCAATGTAAGTCCTTGAGGACATCTTTGGTTCCTGCACGTAGACCACTAATGAAGAGTTAGGCCAAAAAGTTTTGTGTTTGAAGCTCATTTATATAGTGCTAGACTCAATGTAATTGATGATTTCCTTTTTTCATTTGTGCTCATTCTTAAATTAATCAAATTGTTCAATCTGATTGTATTATGTAGGAGCATTCTAGAGAGTAACAGAGATAAGAACTTCAGAGGTGGCTTTACTTCTGTTTTTATAATGGACAATATGGGACAAAACTTGCACCTTATCCATCCTTTTAAATAATAGATGATGGAACACAATGTACACTAAAAAATGTTTCTTAGCCAGTGTCCTCTGAATCCATGGTTCCATCTTGATAAATTTTAGAGAAATTTACCAATTTTAGAGAAATTTTCTCTTCTACTCACCTCTCCCTATCCCCCCCAAAGCATCTTGTGCTCCAGATGCCCCTGAAGTCATGTGATCACAGTCTGCTATACAATGGGGCTCTACATCCATCCCATCATTTCCAACAGCAACACAGCTGAAATGTTGAAAAGCAGCGCTGAGAATGCACAGCTGCTCCAGCTCGGTCCCACAGGAGATGGATTTGCTTTAGCTCCTCGTTCCCTTTGCCTCTTCCCCTTGCTGGAATTTTGATGAATATGTACTTTTAAATCCATAGGGTTTGATGGACAATTTTAAAATCATTTTTCTTTTTTTTTTTCTCTTTGTTTCTTTTAGAGGAAAGAAAGGAAAAGAGGATTTAAACAAAGGAATTAAGATGAGTTGTGTGCCTGTCCCAACCTCCCACACGGCGTGTAAATGTTACGAAGGATTATATTTTAAAGCAAGCATTTGTGTTTTACTCCTCCTTGCATTACCCTCTTTCAATTCTTTCTACCTGTCCTCCATGTCCTCATAAATTGCCTTTGTTCCTCACTGCTTCAAGGGAAGAAAGTTTCAAGGGAAAAAGTAGAACTACTCTCAAGTATCTTTCTGTTGTGTATTGAATAAGAGTCCTCAGGATTAAAGAGGATCTCAAAGAGCCTGAACAGAAGGATTTTCCTCAGTCCCTCAAGAGAATCCCCAGTGGAGAGAGGGGGCATGCGAAGAGTGAGACACCTCTGTCCTTAGGCAGCAAGTCCTTAGAGAAGGCAGGGCACTGGCTGTGGACCAATGAGACCACATAAGCCTCATCCAGTATTCCCTGCCTTGGGCTGAGTGTAGGCGTGGCTGAAAGTCCCAGTTCCTGAAGTGTGAAAAAGACAGAAATAAGAAAGTGGACAGATATCAGAGGCCCTGACGGCACCCTACTCCCCTGTCTTTACATTACACAAGATCCAGAGGTGTGACACAATCCTGGGGAGAAATGGGGAAACCCCAGGAAGGACTAAGGTTACGGTTTCTTTCCACTAGCCCAGCAGAATAAAGCCTGCAGTCAGAAATGAAGAGCCAAAGTTGGTTATTAAAACAAAGAAGATTGTTAAATACACAGTCCCTCCCCAAGGGTCACATCTGCTCCATGTCCCTAGGGTGCTGTCCTGCATGAGCAGCTCCACTTGGAATCCACTTCACAATGTGGTAGAACTCAGCCATTGTTCACTAAATGTCATTCCTTGTCAGCGAGGTGCCCTTGAGCACCTGAAGCCATGCATGCCCTCCGCGGCCCACTGCAGCCACTTCCGACGCTGCTTCCACAGTGAGCTGCGGGGTGACCAGCTCACTGAGTGAAGCTCTGAAACAACTCCCTTCCTTTGTTTTATTGTGCTGCTCTGGATGCAGAAAGACAGAAAAACTATTTGAATCCACAATACGTGAGCTAAGAATAGGCCCTTCATCGCACCTCTTTTTCCAGATCCCTTTCCTCACCTCCTCCAGAGATCCACCCTGAAAAGTGTCCAATCCCTTTCACCAGACAGCTAACCCCTCTGCCGCTCTGGGTGGTTTCACAAGGACTGTAAAGGCACTAATGGTTTTGAAGCCCCAGGACCACTGTGAATCTGGGCTGCTGCATTTCAAACAGAGAAGTTCATCCCTGGCAACCAGCCAATCTACAACCAGGAAGTCAGGGTGTGAACTGAAACAGCCCTGGGTCCTCATTATGTTTCACTTCATGGGTTGTGCTGCTAAAAATATTCTTAAACTCCCTTTTGATGGTTGGGAGGAGGCAATATGACACTGAGCATTGGCTGAGGGCAGCCGCCTCCCCACTGGAGGCTGAGGTGGAGCTGGAGAAGGTGAAGTGGCAGCCATCTTGGGCCCTGTCATTCAGAGCCTTGCTCTGCTGCCACCTGAGGTGCACTTCACACGATGGTTTCTGCGTCTCTCCTTGCCTAACAGGGACACAATTTCATGTTTCAGATTGTGAGCAGTTGCTGTTCTAAAGTACTAACCTATCACCCACCCACAAATCCTATTTTGTCACTTTCTTTTAAAAATATTTTTCAACTGGAGTTTGAAATTTGAGATGCAAAGCAAGAATACAGAGGTGAAATACAATTTCAATACTTAATCACAAGTGGCAGATTTGTGACAGTGGAGCTTATTTTAATATCAATTCTGAATGCCTGATGGGAATGCTTTCCTTGCTGTTTTAAGTCCTAGCTATATTTGCCTGAAAGGACAGATGATTTTAGTGCTGACTACACTCATTAAACACAAAGTCAAGAAAAGTGAAGAGTGAGACAGTTTTTCACTATTTACTCCTAGTGCAATATCAAGAGTTCTACAGACACTAAAAGACTAACAAGAAATTTATGTCTTTACTTTTTAAAGATAGCAACTAGAAAAGGAAAAAAATCACAAGCTCAAGAGTTCTATTAGATTAGGAACATGCAGCTACATTCTGAGACAAGAATAGGAATTCTCTCAGCCTGCCCAGGATCTAGATAGTCTTCCTCACACTTATTTAGATCACTCAAAATTAAATATTCTTATCTCTGAACTACTCTCTTTCTCCTGAATGTCCACATAGTCATGCAGGTCATAGCTCTATCTCTCTGTGACACAGATCCCTCATTCTGACCTATAATTGAAAAGAAAAAAGAAAGCCTTCCACTCTTTTTCTTTGGCCCAGCCTGTTTATCTCATCATCTCTGGAATCACGTCTGGGATGGAGCCAGTCTACCTAGTTGTTCTTCTTAGCCAGCTGACAACTAACAAAGTATTTAACCACACTACACCTCAACTTTCTCATCTCACGAATGAAGTTGATAATAGTTCCAACCTCATAAGGATCTTAAGAAGATAAATAAATAATTCCATTTTAGGGATTTAAAATAGTTTTGGTGCATATTAAGCATTAAATGTTCATAATTATTTTCTCTGAAGACTCCGAATGGTTTTCTTTACACATGTGCATGTGCACACACACACACACACACACACACACCTTGCCAAATTTGTAGGAATGCTATTTTTAATGGATATATCCTGATTTTTCCAGAATTGGTTGACTAGTGACAATTAGTCTTAGTGCCTGCTCTTACTTTGGTGAATCCATCGTTTCTTACAAAGTTCTTGGACAGGCCAGCCTTTGAGAGTTAGCCTTTATAGCCTCTTCATCACACAGTCAGTAAACTCACAGGCATCACCACTGACTCTGTGCCAGAAAGTCCTCTCTGACCACCCTGCAGCTGGATGTAGATAGCTTGGGCTCCTCCACTAGCTGCATAACCCATGATGGTGGCTGATGTCTTCTCAAGGATTGCGTTCTTGATAGATGCTTTCCTAGGAAATCTCAAAGCATGATTAAATCTCAACAAAGCTGAGCAGTGCTGCTCTCTTCTCTTCTCTCTATGTTGTCTTCTCCTAAGCTAGGATGTGAAACCAGATAGATTTCCAAAGGCTATGGAAGCAGTAGATTTCTATAGCCAACAGGCTGTCATTCCCAGCTAAAAGTAGTTTTTAAGCTAAAAACTTTAAAAATTTGGTGCAGATGTCATAACTTCAAGGTAGGCATAGAATAAAGCTCATTTCTACTCCCAAATGGCTTCTCATTCACTGATACCCTTAGGACCCCCATCTCTGCTTTTTAGGGACTCCAGTCAGTAGGCAGCCAACTCATGTCTTATAAATAAATGTTAGTTAGTATATTTTTAAGCAAAGCCTACACCGCCACCATTTCTGACCCTGAAATCAAAGCAGTTCATCTCATAACTCTGGTCTTGGACTAAATAGATTTTCAGTGTTGTAAATATTCACTTAATTCTGACCTCTTCTTGAGCAGCCATGAATTACCAAGTGATCACCCCTTGTTGACTTCCTTCAACGTTTCTCACCTCACTAGTGTCCCTCCCAGTCCTTCTCTTCCTTCTCATAGAATCTCACATCTCTGCGTCTTCTCCATCCTTTCAGCTCCAAATCAGTCATTATTGAGTAGCTATGAGAAGTGGATGATCAGACTCTGTGCAAATTTATTAGAAAAGAATGTTGCTAAGGATGTGTGTGCAATATATTCTTTTTTTTCCCATTTTAATCCATTTTATTCAAACATAAAAAGAAAGAAGAAGAAAAAAACTACAACAAAATTTTGCAATGTATTCTTATTACACATAGGGAAGCTGTTGCTCTGTTAGCACTTTGCTAGGGGCTGTGAGAGGTACAGCATGAGTACAAACTATAGGCTCTACCTTAGGGCGCTTGTCATTATTAAAAATCTCTACTGCAAGCAATCCTCATCCTACTATGTGCTAAAAAAACAGGAAGCCCCACATGAAGAGAATAATGTTGTGGCCTCATATGGTAGACACAAATTAATTCCCCATTTTCTCAACTCTGACCCAGCAGAAGCATGAAGTATCTCTAATAATGAGTGAGTTGCTGGGTAAAAAAAGCCTTCAAATCACATAAGAGGGTTATCAAATGCATGTTATGTGCACACGTGAGTTTGTGGCTTTTCTCTGAATCATGAATCTGAAGTCCTTTTGCAAATTCATGAAAAACTGAACAAGTTAAGGCTATGTGTCCTTTAAAAAAAAAACTTACATCTGCTGTTTCTTGTTACTCATTAAGTGGCAAAATGCCATCCTACTAGTTCTATACACCTATTGTTTAACTTGGTTTCATCTGTAGCACTATAAATGGCCTCCTCCTAGTTCTACAATATGTTTATTCACGTAGCTATAACTGGTCTGGTGTTAAAAGTACATTTTGGGGACAGGCATAATGTCTGGAATTAAAGAAAGCACCCAGAAGAGAAAGTAGACTCTACTTTTAAAGCTTTCTGCCCCCTACATCAATATTAAATTCACTGTACTCCCTAAAACATCCTTATAGGAAACTGGAAATGACTACAAGGCCATCCCAAGATTGAATCTAAGTGGATGTGTTTCAGCTCCACATTCCACAAACATTTATAGCCCTCCGTGAGCTGCCTTTCCCCTTTGGAAAGATAGAATAAGGCTTCTGGTCCTCCAAAAGTGCCAAAGATGGCTAAATAACTCCTCCCACTCAAAGAAAACAAAGGCCTATTTTATAGTTCTTAGTATGCATTTTCCAATTCAAGATATCATTTTGTAGTGTAGAGAGCTGTGAGATTTTGTGTGGCAATGTAGCAAGCAATTGTAAGGAACTTCCTATGAAATAAGTCACAGAGATGAAAAGAAGGATTCTTAGATTACTTCATGACAGTGATTTAATATGAGGAAACTGGCTGTCCCAAGGAGAAGGGACTTTATCCAAATGACTTCTGGAGTTCTGTTGTGTTGTAGCATTGAATGATCCCACACTAACTCTGTGACCATGCTTTTAAAAAGTGTCACGCTGTCCAGATCTGCTAAGCAGATAACATAGAAGGCAAATCTGAGTTTGAGTGGAGAGCCCTACTGATCACACTGTAATTCAACAGGTGAAACAGAAAGACGGTTTTTGAGAAATGGCTTGCCACAGGACACAGCGCCCATGAAAGTTCTTGCTGGTGAAACCCTCCCGCTCTGCTGAGAAGGTCTCATTTGCTGAGCTTTCACAGATGTAAACTATAGACTCAGCAGTTTACAAAGCCATTGGTAGTTTCAATCGTGTCACTTACAAGAAGAATTTGACAACCAATTCAGAAATGAATTGTGCTCCTTTCCTCTCTTGATTAGCATACCTCACCAAAGCCGCTCTGACTGTCCCAAGTATGTGGTCTTATGTCTTTTTAGTTGTGGAGTTAACACACTCAGTTCCTTATAGATAGCAAAGCTCTGATGTTTGGGGGTGAAGGAGAGGACTATGTATTAGAAATCAAACAACTTGTATTTTATTCACGAACAAAAATCAATGCTCAGCAAGAGCACCTTTGAACATAACCTGTGTTGAATAAATGTTATCTCATTTCAAAGCCCACAGGACAACAACTGTATTAATATTCCTTATCAAGTACATCATACAGAGAGTATCATAATACCATGAAGCTAAAATAAATTCAGCAAATGAAAATAACCTGTAAGAAAATCTGGACCCCCTGATGACCCTGTTTTTTCAACAGGTTGATTAACAACTCTAAACCTGGAACTTCTCATCCGTAAGTCATAACCCCCCAAGTATTATATATTTCTCAGGGCAGTCATGGCAGCCAGAGAAGCTTCTCTGACCAAAGCATTACAGCAGAATGCATGAAAATACTTTTACAACTTCCTAGATGGCAGACAGAAAATTTTCACCTAAGACCTTAAACAGAGGGCATGACACTGGCAACTAACTAGTGAGGGACTGGGACTTGGGGTAGCTGTCTTTGTCATTCAGAATCTCCTTTCTATGCCGTTAACTTTTCCAGTTTCTCTTTGCGATTCAACTATGAAACCAAAAAAGCAACTGTAAAAGCATGAACTTTACCTTCTTTTTTTCATAATACATTTATAAGCATTTATTAAGTCTCAGATCCAAAGACACAGGACCTCTATTTCTAGAACAAGGCCTACAGCAGGCATAGCCCTTGGTCCAATGATTCTTTAAAACCCTATGCCTTGGACAGAGATCAGTTTTTTTTAATTAATTTTATGGATAAACTTTTTATATACATAATGATCACATTTATCATAGGGGGTTGGTACCTGTGCATAATGCATCTGGATTGTTTTATCCCCCTTCCCTCCCTTCAGCCTTTCTTCCCTCTCATATTTATAGAAGTTTGTTTCTATTTTTTACTTCTATTGTCTTTTTTCCTTTTATTTTCCTTCCCTTCCCTCTCTGCATTCCCTTGTTCTCCTTCCCATCTGAACATTTTCCTCCTACTTCCCAATCTCTGTCATCTGTTTTGGTCCTTATTTATCCTTCTGTTTCTCACACAAAAGAAACAGTGTGATATTCAAACATGTGTGTCCAATTTATTTCACCTAAAATTATGTTCACCAAGTACATCCATTTACCTAAAAATGTCTCAGGTTCCTCCTTATTTATGGCACTGTAGTACTCCATTATATATAAAAACCACATTTTCTTTATTCATTCACTTGATGACAGGCATCTGGGCTGTTTCCAAGATTTAGCTACTACAAGCGGTGCTGCTGTGAATGTGGCAGCTCAGGTCTTTATCGCAGCTCAGGTCTTTATCACAGCATAACGTAGAGCACCACCTCTTCCAGCGGCCACCTTCTAACTAAGATGACTCAGCATTCTCTCCAGCTGACATGGAGGAAACATGTGGATGAGCCATCGCTGGTCTTTCCTGTGACTGACACACCCTTCTCAAATCATCCACCAAGGGGACATGTAGAATTTGCCCACTCGCCTCTCCAGCCATCTCCCTCTGCCATGGACCACAGCCAGCTCAGCTTTCATACACTCGGACTCCTTCAGTAGAATGCTTGAGATTTGTTCTTAAATACATGGAATTCCAGAGTACAATTTATTCTTGTATCAGGTAGGCACAGTGAGGAGAATCTGCAGGGAATTGCCTCGGTCCTCTTACAGATCACACACTGCTCATACTGTACCCCCACACCCCCAGATTTGCTTAATTTGAACAACATTAAGCACTGAGTTTTTATTGATAGGCTCACACATAGCTGGGCCCCTGTCAGCTGTTATTTCTTTAATTTGCTTTTTCTCCCAAAGCACACTTCTCGGTATTTGTTCTAAATAGAATTCGTCTTATTTATATCTGAAAACATCCACAGCTTATCAAGGTCACTTCAAATTCTAATGATACTTCTGTGAACCGTGAAATCTAGAAGACCTTGGAGACATGAAGTCTCACCAAGTTCTTGAAGCTAATGAAGGTTCAGAGGAACAAAAGAATATTTCCAAAGACAAACGATGTATCAGTTAAGATCTCAGCACCATATGTGATTATCTCAGAGGATTCGATAGAAGAAACTGGAATTAAAGGACACTGACAGACCCATGGACAGGATCAAGGAAACTTGTGGATTCTGAGGCCTTCAGTGATCAGCAACAGCAAAAAGTTCCTTGTTTCCACTAGGGCTGAAAGAGAAGGGAAAACACAGTAACCAGAGCCCAGGGACAACAGGAGAAAGGAGAAGCCATCCAGAGCTGTAGCCAAGGGAGGACACAGCTGCTATCCTAGGTGCTGTGTCAGTGAGGTACAATGGAGATAGATCCCAACCTTCCTGTCTTCTGTTCCCGTGTCCTGCTGATGCTGTCCACAGGTGGATTGCTAGAAGACAGGACAGGTAGTGCAGTCTGTTCAGGTCAGTTTCCTACAAGTAGTGCAGAGCCTGGAAAGAGTAGAGAACAGATCTGAAGGAGCTAAAGGAGCCTAATCAATGGGTATAATGAATCCATCTACCCAGCCCTCCTGAGTATCTCTATTTTAACTCTGTGAGTCTCATTAGAAAGGTCTTTGCTTGCATTAATAATATCTACTAAAAGAGGAATGAGGAAAAAGTGAAAGAAGGGAAGACAAGGGGAGAAAGGATAGAATTATTCTAGACCAGGCACTGTACCAACTCTGCTATGAGGAGTCACAAAGAAATAATAAAAATATTCTGGAATATTTACTTACAGCATAGATTACTACATAATGCTAAGTGTAGTGTACCCCATTCCAGGCCCATGGTAAGGACTCAACCAGCCTTCCGAAACCTTCCACCTAGGAGCTATTATATACTCTTTCCATAAATGCAGTGACTCTTCTATACTTATCCTCTAGATTCTCTGGGAAGGCCAATGACCAGCAATTTTTATGGAACTGAACACAGAGATAAATCTATACACAGGAAAATAGTTAAACAATAAAACATAGACCAAGTAAAACTAGCTTTATACATTAAGCAATTATCCCTATTATACTCTTGAAAATAACAGAGACTCTGGGACAGCTGATTACATTTACATTTTTAACTATCTATACACACACACACACATATATATGATAAAAGTATTAACAAAAGTTTTTTCATTCAAACACCAAAGCAAGTAATTTTCTTTATGTTGTACATATATTAAGACCTTGAAGGCAATAGATATCATATTTGGCTTTATGAAGTTACAATGTGGTTTTCATTTAAGTTTCTGTTATGTTATGCAAACAGAAAAACTGGTCTGCATCTAATTTAATATCTATAAATTTCCACAGATGTTCACAGAATACTGTACAGGCTAGTGGATAAAGCTATTGCTACATGTTTTCCAATTCATGATTTTAAAATTCTATTTCTATCATGTTCTTTTTCATTAAAAATTTCCATTGACTATTTTTTTTCCAGAGTATGATTATAAAATAATTCTCTCAGTTTCACTAGACAAAAAAGGCATCTGATTTGAAACATTTTGTAGGTTGGGCAGGCAAATTAGACAGAAATAGTTCAGCATTACTGAATAAAGGCAGTAGTGTTAGGACAGTTGTCAAAAGTCAGATGCATCAAGACTAATTTGCTCCAGTGTTTACAATGCACTCCAGAAGACGATAATTTCTGAGGACAGTTCAGTGGGGCCCCACTTCCAGAACAGCCAAAAAGTTTCTGATATGTCTGCCTACGCTCACAATGCAACCTTGTTCTTCACCTACTGAAATCTGTGCCAATATGCTGAAAGGTACAACCCTGAGTACAGAATTTCAGGAAAAGAGCCCAGCCTGACCCCAATTTAGGTCTACTTATGCCACTTACCATGGTGAGATCTTGGGAGAATTATTTGGGAAAAATACAAACTGTATATTCCTAGTGAAGGATTGGGCAGAACTGGAGAAAAGACTGATATTTTAGAGCAGGAAGAGCTCAATAAATGAAGAATTAAATGTAAGAAAGGATAGCAGTCTGACTTTTGAGAATTGACATTGGAGCTGAGTCTTAGATAAGGTAGAAAGTGATTAAAATTCCTTAAGTTACATTGGCAATTGTGATTACTACCCAAGGTTTGCTAGAGAAATGTTGTGAAAAGGATGGCTGGGGTCAGTGGCCCTGTGGTTGTCCCAAACCCAGTCTATGGCAATGCTTTCAGGCAAGGTTGCCAGGAGAATGAAATCCTCCCAACTTAAGGAGTTCAACTCAGTTCTGTTCGTGGTTTATTTGCCAAGCATTCTAATTCTCCCTGACATGCTTCCTGCCCTCTCCCCTTGTCATGGAATCCCTATTCTCTATACCTTCAAATGTTAATGGAAAACCAACTGGGCCATCAGAAGGTCAACACTCTCTGATTTGGGGTATCTCCTACCATATTCTTTCCTGCATGGCACCTACCTCCAAGGATATAACATTGGGTTACAACTCATCCCATACTATTGTACTGTAGACTTGTAACTTAGCATAATAGTAGCCAGCTGTGCATCTCAGTAGCTGCACCTGAGGGATACATGAAGCAGTCTTTGTGTTTACCCACTTAGTGTAATGAACAACAAGTATGCGTACATGTGTAAAATTGTCAAACCAAGATTTTCACCCACATAGTGCTCAGTATAACAAGTTTTGTGTATATGTACCTGAGCATCAAAAGGGTAAAATATGCCCACACGACTCTTCTGTTATAAATGTGTATTTTATCACAACAGAACATAGGTTCAACTCACAATAGCTGCACCTGGAGAAATCAAAAGCCTAGCTGTGCACTCACCCACTTGGCAGACAAATGTCAAGTTTTGTACAGAAGCTTCAAAGCAGCAACAGGTGAGTTTTGCCCATGAAATGTTTGTTGCCACATTTCTATGCATTTAGAATTTTTTTTTAAGTTTTCATTTGATTTTTCTATAGAAATACCCCGATTTAGTAAATTACATATGGAAAATCAGATTTGAAAGTTTGGAGGAGGTGACTCATGCATGAATTAGGAGGGTGATGATGCCTTTGACATTGACCATGGGGGCCAAAGTTCTTGTGACAGTGAAATAGAGCAAGAATCAACCCATCGAGATACAAGGAATGCAGACTTCCTTGACTAAAATCCCAACGAAAACAGCAATGTGAGTACATATTTGACTAGTCAAAATGGTACAAAATTGTCATGCAACTGAATAGAATGATCTGATGTTAGGTTCAGAAATATAGTGGGTTCTAGGCAGGAGTAACATCTATTAGATGGAATTCCAGCACTGCCATTCAATCTTGGAAATTGTTTGTACCAGACAATATGCAGCAAGATATTGCAAAATACACAAATGCTGAAATACAAGCAAAATATTCTGTATGCACTGATAGCCAAACTTAAAAATGTTTATTATGACACCTCACTGACTGAACTGAAAGCATTCATAGGTCTGCTCTGAAAGGTTCTTGCCCTAGTATAAATTATTGTACAGTTATGGCAGTGGTCTAACATAGCGGACGGCCAAAGTGGGACACCTACCACTTCCTGCTGCTTCTTCAGCCCTAATTGCAACTCCCCTTCCTGTTTACACACACAGAGAATTCCAATTGGTTCCTCACATGTCATCAATATCCGTCCATGCGCCACTTCAGTCAGAGGTCGTATAACTCTCTGCCTCTCTGCATCTGGTTGAAGGAGACAGCCCAGCCGCCATGGGTTTTGTGCTCCTTTCCACGTCCTCAACTCAATAAACCTGTTCATTTTGTACTTTTTCTTCTCTATTGCACTAGAATACTCTAACATGCTGTACTTAGTAGGGCTTTCTCATGATAATTGCAGGAATGTGAAAGACTTATGGAAAAGCAATAGGTGTAGATTTGAGATTTGTAGAATAATAATGGCACTGAGGAGATTTGGTTTCCTTCAAAATTGCCTGAGATTTGATGACAAAACCAGCTGTCAAACTGATAATCTAGTTGCTATCTATTCATTGTTTGAGAGGTTTGTGGGTAATTGTCAAAAAAATTATACACAATCTAACTACATGTCTGTTGATAAACATCTTGATTTCACTATCATTGTAGCTTTGGGCAGTATATGCCAAAAATATTTTCAAATTATGGCATAAAAATGTCCTTGTAGATGTGAAGACATTATGCTTTCAATGTAGAAGTTTATCTTGGAATTCAGCCAGCAGGTCCTTATTCATATAGTGATAAACTGAATGATGTTGTGAGCACACTTGTTGCTCCATTTACCTAACTAATCAGAATGTGACATTAAACATTTGGCTTACCAGTTTCCAATTGATGTTACATTTGCTAACAGAGTACAAGTTGACCAACATAGGATCTGTATGCAGGAACAAAACAGAAATGTTGCAATTTCAAAACAGAAAAATTGTATAGTACAATTTCTGGATTTCAAAAAGATATAACATCGAGCTCATATAGGGCAAAGAAAAACAAACTAGTTCCTCTGTCAACATCGTACCATGATGGAAATATTGACAGGGAAACCTCAACAAAATGGAAGTCTGTGGTGGTAAGTTTTTACAACAAAGCCAAAGGTGGAGTAGATGTTGTTGATGAGTTATGCAACAACTGTGATGTCACTCAAAACAAAATGTCAGCCAATGGTTATGTTTTACTCAAAGCTAGACATGTGTGGCATAAATAGTTTGATAGTTTACAAAGTAAACAAGTGAAAATTACCATGGAGAAATTTTCTTGAGGATTGGGACTGAAACTCCTAAGAGATCATTTCCAGTAGAAGAAAAACAAAATATTTCTTCCCAGGGAATTGTGCAAAAAAATTGTGGAGGACACTGATGAGCTGACAGGTGCAGCATCTCAAAGACCTACTATGACAATAGGAAAACTGAAAAAGATATCAACTGTGACTTACAAAAAAGGACAAGAAAACCAGACATACATGCTCTCAGAGTAAGCCATACTTGTGTATGGAATGTGCAATTTTCATGTGTGAAGTCTACCTTGGGTGTGGCAGTTAAAGCCAAAATTATTTCTGTGATAGACTTTTGTTTGTATTTACATTGTAGTT
This sequence comes from Dolichotis patagonum, assembly GCA_004027295.1. Lineage (NCBI taxonomy): Eukaryota > Metazoa > Chordata > Mammalia > Rodentia > Caviidae > Dolichotis > Dolichotis patagonum. The sequence goes on from PVJX010008080.1 coordinate 25,327, forward strand.
CAGTAAGTTTCTATTTCTGATGTTTTCTTTTGTTTTTTTTTCCCATGCTTTGCTTAATTATCTTTATGGTACAATCTTTCAGGTGTTGTAAGCAAGCAAACATCTGATGCGAAAATGCTGGTGTCTATTCTAAGCACTCATTACATACTTGATATTTTATTTTATTGATATCTTATTTTCCTGCTAAGTGCACATTGTACATTGTAGCCAGAACTTCTGACAAAAGAGGTAGGCAAGAGAGGTGGCAAGCACAGCCTGCCACCCAGGAAAGGAAGGAAGCACATGCACTCTCAGTGTAAGTGACACGTGCATATGGATGTGCTGATGTCATGAGTGAAAACTGCCTTAGGTGTGATAATTGCAGTAAAGATTAGTTTTGTAGAGTTCTATTGATATTTTCATTGTGGTTCATATAGAAACTTATTTGTGTTGTTATATTTTAGACATTGTAAACCAAAACAAGTCAATGTTAAATGTTTTGATACTTTGTTATAAACACTCAATAGGTATTAAAAACTCAATATTTTTTGTTTTTTCCTGTTAAGTACTTATTGCTTAATATAAAAAAACTTATAAAATCAATGTCAACACTAGAAATATTCTAAAGAATAAACATGGGTATTATATACCCACAACAATTTGCCTTTATGACAAAATTGACATTATCCCTGTGGGCTGGACGTTTGTGAACAGGAACACCTGCTTGATGGAAGCTGAATGCATCACAAATCACAGGTGCAGTCCAGAGTGATGTAGTCCAGCCCGCAGGAGCTAGGCTTTCCACCAAGTCCATTCCCCATCCCTGTACCACCCTGTCCTCTGATTCATCCTTTTACCTGCATCTGATGATGAGGACCCAGCAGGACTGCCTGAGCCAGTCTATAATATGGAAGAACCCGATGTCTTCTCCCTGACTCCGACCCAACACTCAAAGAGAAACAATGTCAGTCCCTCTCTGTCCTATGCTTCTGTGGGACTAGGGCTGAGAGCTTCGGGAAGCCCACAAAAACAAATCTAATCAACCTTCACAGTAGATCGCCCTTCACACCCTGAACAGAGCCCTCGGGTCACCCTTGAATCCTCTCCTCTTAGGCGCAAGTTACAAACCCTGTAAACACTGAGACTGGAATGGGCACAAGTAAGGTCCATAGTACTCAGCTTTGCACGCTCCTAAGTACTAAGTAATTTCTTTGTGACACTCCCTGGTGCTGCTCTCTGCTCAGTGCCCTTCCCACCACACACACCCCTGCCTCAGCCTCTTGGATCCAGAGTGAAACCACTGCCTTTAGTGTCCATTCTGGGCAGAAGTCTTCTTTCCTGCCCACAAATGTCCCACACTTGAACCTGAAGTAGAAGTTACTTCTGTATAGCTGCTTCCATCCCAGCCTTAAGGGAACTGTCCCCAGATCTCTGTTTTCTCTGTGGCTTGTGGAATTGGGCCTCATCTGCATTTTTTTCAGAGAATACCTGGTGCATTTTGTTTTCCACTTGGGGGATTCTTCAAATCTGCCTGGTGCTCTTATTCCCTGTGCTTTTCTCCCTCTCAGACAGATCCCTGGCTGTTTCCTAGCACTCAACCCCCGTTTCGGAGAATACCTCCTTTGCCTCCCCAACACGCTCACCTTGTATTGCAAGCTGATTATTACCCTTTTACACACTAGCCTTCTCCAAGGTCCATAGACACGCACACAAGATAACTGCTGGGCTTCTGTTTGTTGCTATTTTTATTATCTCGTTTGATTGGAGACTCATCCCTACCTGCAGCAAGAATAGTACATGTCACATGTTCTCAGTGGAGGTATTAAAATTTTCCATCTTTCCCCATCTCTGGGTCAAGCATCAGTTTGAGAAATTATAATAGCTGCCAACTAATAATGTTGTGGCACTGGCTTAAGCATCAGTGAATGGGAAAAAAACTAAGGTGAAGGTTATGGATCAGATCGTCTTTAATGCCTTCCTCTCTCTCTCTCTCTCTCTCTCTCTCTCTCGTCTCTCTCTCTCTTTCTGTCCAATTCTCAGCTGCAGGAGATAATCTCATTACTTTCAAAAAATCTTTAAAATATTTATACTAAACAATATTTACTTGCTCCAGTATCTATCTGTCACCCATGCTGGGCTTTTTTAGCACCTCAATCCCCATTCTTTTTCCATTTTCTCTTTCCCTTTTGTGTGTAACCTCCACAATTCCGACACGTTCACTTGGAAAGAACACAGGCTTTGATATCGCAGATCAACCTTAATCCTGATGATGTCACTTACAAGCTGTATGTTTTGGGGCAAATTATGAAACCTTTCTGAACCTCAGTTTTGACATCTGAAAATGGAGATGATGACAGAAGCTCTTCTGCAGGGTACTAGGGGAACTGCTTTAGCTCGGGGACATCATTTGTGAAGCATGAAAAGGCTTCATAAGTGGGTTTCCTTTGCCTCTTCATAAAGAATAAGGATCTCATCAACTGTCTCGGGCAAGGCATCCTCCTCAATAAGAAAGAAATCCAAAAAAAAAGAAAGAAAGAAACCCATGAGAATGCTAACCTTAACTCACACATCCGGGCTTTCTGTCCTTAATATCCAACTATGGTTAAAGAAAACTTTGAAATGCCAATGGCAAAAAGATGCTCACAGGAAAAGAGAGACTATGTTTGCCAGCTCACTACAAAGAAGAAAAGCAAAACTCATTTTCAACAAGTTGAAGGAAATAAGCTGACTGTGAAATGAACACAGCATTGACCAGAACACTGTCCAGGTGAAGGAAAAAAAAAAAGCAAACATCCTTCCGAGGGTGCTGTGTGAGAGATGTGGCTTGTGTTGTTTTCTAAAACTTATAATTGCCTCCTGAAAACTATTTCCTACAGTTCTTCCCAGAGACCGCCTTCTGTCTTTGCTCAGATAGATATTGTTTTGTGTGGCTAACATTATGTTTTTGACACACTGTCGGTTGCTGCGGTAACTTGATTGTGTGTGATAAAAAGAGCCCAGATCATCTTGATGATTGATACGCAGTGGTGACTTCCAACAGATTTTAGAAGCTTCCTCTGTGATCCTCCGGCTGTGCTAACCACCAGTGGGCAGTGGTTTGTTTTTTTACCTGACAGCATTGTTCTATAGGATTGCTAAGGACTGACTGGGTCACCAGAGCTTCTCACGCCAGTGTCCTGAAAGATTAAGGAAGAAGTAGAAAAGGTGGAGCCACCATCAGACTAGCAACACTGGTGACCATCACCCCAAGTTTAACTGGAATATCTGGGGTAAAGTGGGAAGAAAATGATTTTCTGACAGCAGGCTGGACTGACAGCCACGATGCTCTGGAAGCCACTGGAGAGAACATTGGGCAGAAAGTGCCTGGTGTCACCCACAGCACAGCATTGAGGAAAAGCTGGGCATCTGCCTTCTCAGCCTGTTCCAAATCTGCCCTGCTCTGTGTCCCTGGATAGCTTTCCTAGAATCTCTGATCCTTCTTCTGTTCTAAAATGTGAAGACTATTTGCACTGGGAACTGAGGCACTGCGGTTTTTCCAAGCCCTCGCAATGATGACTGTGCACAATACCTGCAGGGGCATCGTTGATACTGTGTATGATAGCAGCTCAGTTTGGCATGGACGGTCTAAATGGCAGACTCCTCGTCATATGTTACAGTACAGTGCATTGGCTTCTGCAGAAATGCTTAGAGGGTAAACAGCCACTGCCCACGCATGACCCACTAACTCAGTGTCAGCGCCTCCATCCCAGCGTGCTCAGGAGTGGACGCTGGAGACCTGGTCACAGCTGGAACAGGAGCGGTGGACACAAACTGTCCTTACCCAGGGATCTAACGAAGAGCCTCCAGCACACTTTTTGCTCTTACTGCGTTAGAAGCATAAATTTTCCTGCTGACAAGGTTGACAGCACCAAATACTGACCACATAAGGTTTTGTTTTGTGTTTTTTCCCCATTGGGGACTTTTTGGCTGAATCTGGAAACCCTACCAGTCAACTTCTATTTCAGCATATAACTAATAAAATATAAAAGAGGAACAAGGTTCACCATCAATAAGGTGCATTATACTTCTGGACCTCACAGAGGAAAATTGACCTAAAATTAAAAAAAAAAAAAGTAAGCACAGTAAAACAGGGTCTCTAAGGAGACAAAGTCATGACTCTAACCAAGAGTGAAGGAGAAGAATGGAGGCAGAAAGAATAACTTTCCAGAGAAAGCCATTTTTTTCTGGTCCATTGAGACCTCTCTAAATAATTTAAATTTAGAAATTCTTAAACATCTCAATTAGCTTTCTTCCAATTAAAAAGAGATATCAATATTTCACAAGTTTGGTTTCCACTGAGTTAAATTTCATAGGCATCAGCAGTGGATATAGAAAAAGGCTCAACCTGGGTACGAAAATATGCTCGCTTTTAGCAACAACCCACAGTTCAGCACAGGTGAAAGAGAGTGAATAAAAACGGGACCATAGACACACACATACACACACACACGCATGCACACACAGCCCAAGATTGGAAGTATTTTGAGAAAGAGGTAGAATGTGAGGGGTAAGTTTGCCAGCTGGAGCTCACATTCCCACTTTAAAGTAGATTGACTTACGCAGAGTCCTGGTGTTCCAATGGCAAAGATATTAGACTGAAGCGACCTAAGAAAACACAGGTGCCATCGAGAAGTTGACCTTCCCATGGACCCAGATGTCCTGGATTCTCGACTTCAATTCATCTGTCTGAGCACCTACTCATGCCTAAAGCTGTGAAGACCCCTGTCTTGGAGGTGTTCCCAGTCACTTGAAGCAGAAAAGATATGCACACTTGCAATTATTAGAGATGAAACCAAGGATAGCTGTGAAACTGAAGAGAAATCCATGTGGGCTTAAAATGTCAGTGAGTCTGATGGAGGAAACAAAACTTGAGATCAGTCTTAGTGGGCGTGAGGAGGTGAAAAAATAGAGAAATGAGAAGTGGCAGAAGTGAGGGTACCATGTCAGAAGCAGAGGGATGAGTAGAGGCATGTGTTGGAGTACATAAGGGAAGCTGACCTAGGGGCCTGTCGCTCTGTCCTTCTCCCCTGCCTTCCACATTCATGCCAGGGAAAGGCGGTTCAAGGGAGAAGGCCTGGTTCCCCTGCATGGCAGATCAAGTGGAGTCTCTGGGCTTCTCTTGGACCTGTGTTCCTAGAGCTGGAGATGGTAAAGAAGTTTGAAACGCTGTGAGGGAGTTGGGCCTCTGACTTGGAGGAGTGCGCCAAACTGTTGCAGGCAAAGGCTCTGCCCTCATAAACACAACAGGGATTGGGAGAAGCTTTCCTTCGGTGCCCACCCTCAGTCAGGTTCTTACCTTTCAATGAAACACTAGTCAGGGTCTTTTTTGTTCAGTTCTCTAGGGGAAATTTCTTTGAGTTAAGGAGTATTTTATTTTTCCAAAGAGGGAAATGCTTACCCCAAGTAACAAATGATAGAATTTCAGGTGATAGTAGAGGAGATATTACACTTAGGTAAAGTAGTCCATTATCTAACAGTCTGAAAGCTTTCTTTCAGACTGAAAGAAACAGTCTCTTGTAAGGCCTTCTCTGTCATTCAGATCCACTGACTACAGAACAGAATGACCTCCCTAAAGACATTTGGAGTGTTAGAGGTGATGCCATGCTGTTCAATGTGCCTCCTACACTGCACGTTTCAAACAGCTGCCAACCCAGTACAGAGAGCAGGAGGCATCATCTCCCACAGAGTAGGGACCCTTTTGAAGCAATAATAATAGCTCTGCTTTGAAAAATCTACTCATTTTAAAGAAAACTTTATGAAACATTTACAATTGTACTGTCACATTTATTATTTAGGACTTACTGGGAAAAAGAAAGTGGGGGAAGAGAAAGAAGGAAGGAAGGAAGGCAGGCAGGCAGGCAGGCAGGAAGGAAGGAAGGAAGGAAGGAGAGAGAGAAAGAAGAAAGAAAGAAAGAAAGAAAGAAAGAAAGAAAGAAAGAAAGAAAGAAAGAAAGAAAGAAAGAAAGAAAGAAAGAAGAGGCAAAAGTGATCAAAAATGAGAGAAAAGGAGAGAAGAAAACGAGAGGGAAAATAGAGAAACAGAGAGACTGAAATAGAGATAGAGAAATTTTCTAAGCAGCAATTCTCAAAATCTGATGGGTAATGAGAAACAACAGAGAATTTCTCAGAAGTGCCAAGCTCTGAACACTCCAGAAAGAAGACTGTGGATCAGTGTATATAGGAGTAACCTCTAGAATCCATGTTTTTAATGAAGAACGCAGTGTATTCAGTTACAGGTCCCTGATTACACTGCGGTTCATTGCACAAGATAACAAGATGATGTGGTAGTCAAGAATAAGAAATTTTAAGTGGCTGTGGTCACACATTGGTTAACCAAAAATCAGAGAGACCTCAGCGTGCCAGGCCCAGGTCTTTGCCAGTTGATAGCAATACAGAAAATTATGTGCAATATAGTCCATTCGTAAATCCCAGAACAAAGCTCCATTTACCATGAAGACAAATCAAGTTGACTGCAAAGGGCATCACTTACAACACTGGTGTTGCCATGGCACTGTAATCAGTGTGTGACGAGCTTACAAAGCTATGGTAAGAAAGGCAAGGTGAAGGACATGGGTTGAAGAGTGGACCGTGCCATTTGTAAAGCACTGCTGTGCCTACACTAACCCACATTGTATCTCGAATAGAGGAAATCAAAAAGTAAAAGGATGAATTCCCTACAAGAAGGGCCTGAAAGTAACGGGCTGGCCCTTATGTGCCATTGGACGTTCCATGTCCCTCCAATTTGCTTGCAGGATTTCTAATGGTAGAGACTCCACTAACTGCCAAAGAAAGCTATCAAACCCGAACTCAGACACTAAAATTCAAGCACAATAAAGACAGTGCCAGAAAGCAACTACCAAAGATGTTTATTTAATTTCAAATATTATACATTTGTTTTCATTTTCATAGAAAATATTGAGTTAAAAAAACACCAACAGTGTTCATTTTCAGAAAAACCTGTGCGCCCTATTCTGGCTCCTGCTGTTGTCCTCCACCCGTGGCACTGGCCACGTGGGTAGGAATTCAGCTGGTGGGGCTGGAGTTTCCAGGACGGGTCCCTGCAGGTGTCCTGAAGGGGGTCACTGTCTTGACGACAGTGTTCCATCGAGTTAACACAGGGACCCCAGCTCCATCGTATCATGGAAAGGAGCTTCTATAGGCCCAGCGCTCATGCCAACACCAGTTCAGAACTGAGTACTGCAACGCCCTCACCCCATTTCTGACCAGCCAGGAGGGGACCCTGCCCTCTCCCTGTCATCTTAGTGTCCTGAGCTCATCTGCTGAACTTCCCCAGAGGCCACGATGGGAAGACACTGCTGCATAGTGTTTGTATTCAAATCCTCAGCAAACACACTCAAGAACATGTGATCCCCATACGCGATACTAATAAAAATACATATTGGTACAATATAACCTTTGGAATCACTGACTAAAACATAGCCATGTGAATACTTTTTAAATCCTCATATAATTATACATATGGTCTGAAAAATAAAAATGTAAAAAAATAAAAATGTAAAAATCAACTGAGCTACAAACATCTCACAGGTGAATAGATGATGTGTACAATAGTCCCCTCCCTGCTCCCTTCCTTCCCTTTCTGGGACTGCGTCTTTCCCAGGCTCATTTCCTTGACCTTGCCTCCTAATGCTGCCTCCTCCAACTCCTCCCTTTAAATGCTTTTACTAAAATCGGATTTGATGTGGCAGAAACACTCTCATTCTGCTTTCCTGCTCCTCTGCTGTACATTGTAGCATGCTCAATTTGAGTTCTGCATCCAGCTTTATATTAAAGAGAGATGAATTCCCCCAAAATATACAAACACACAAAATAGCTGGAGAGGAAAAAGAGTTAGAATTGCTTTGGCTCTTAGAAATCGAAATATGTTCTTTCTTCTCCACAATGGTCTCTCAGTTGATAGGAATGAAATAAGGCTGGAATTGCTTCTCACATTCCGGCTCTGTGGGGGGCATTTTCACATAGACCCCTGTGGTGAGAGGACTTCTCTTCTTTAGCTGCCAAACAAAAAGCAGTAATTACTATCAAAGAATAAAAAGCTGCATCTAGCCATAATTGGACAGCAAATATTGGATCCCTACTCCATGGAAAATACATGTTCCCAACATACAGAATTAAGAACTCCAGGAGATTTTTTTTATTCTACTATTAAAATTAATTTTAGATGAATAATTCAGTGACTTGGGTGTAAAATAGTAACCATTTTCCCTGACTGAAAGATAGAAGAAAAAGACTTTGAGAAAACAGAACCCAGAATGCCACCAAAATTGATCAGACCTTGTCTGTGGAGGAACAAACTTGATAGGGAATCAACATTAGTGACCTACTCTGAGAGCTGTATTTGTTGTCTCCGTTCTTAGCTACCAGCCTATTACCTCAGGAAACTGTGTGTAGCCATTGATAGCAAATGAGGTAGGAGGAACACACAGCAATACAACATCACCATCAGTGTGTGTGTGTGTGTGTGTGTGTGCAAGACAGGAAGAGAGAGAAGGGATGAGAGAGAAAGAGAGGAAAAGGGAGAAAAGGAGAGAAGGGAGAGGGAGAAAGGAGAGGAAAATGAGAAAGGAGCGGGAAGAGGGAGTGAGAGTTTGTGATGCAGCACAGGGCGCTCAAAGGAAGTGTTATTAGGAGGCCTGATTCCATACCTCTTTCCTTTCACCACCAGGAAATGAAAATGGGGCTTTTTTCCTGGGCCGGAAGACAGCCCAAGATGCCTCCATCAAGGAGACTGAATCAGGGACAGGGACCCCTCGGGCAGCTATGGCTTAGACGAGGAAGGCCCAGGCCCTTGAAGTAGGGGGACGCTAAGGAGGAGAATAGAGGCCACCCTGACAGTCCCTCCCAGCAGCATGCTGCCCACCTCAACTTGTGTCTGATGATCAACTTGAATACAGTTGTCACAAAGGCGCAGAACGAAACAGCTGCCCCACATTGTTCGAACAGTTACTCAAACTGAAACCTTGCTCAGAAGCACACAAACATTTGGTGTCAAACACGCTCATGCCCATATTAGTCACCCTGAAACGCTGAAGGCCAGTGCTTAGGGCTCCGGGGTTCTTTACCACGGTCCTTCCTCCTTTTCATGTACTGCTTCATCTCCTGACATTAACTCTGATGCCATGATTCAGTCACTGGGTCCAAAGGACCAGACCCGTCGCCACCAAACAGGGCACTGTGGACAGCACACTCACCAGTTTGCTCAAAGACACAGCTGTGATGAGGAAGCTGTAAAAAAACAGCCCCGAGCTGAGTGCCGCGAGGACCCAGAGGAGGAAGTCAGAATCTGGGCATGGTTCTGGATCTGCAAAGGAAACAGAGCCTCCAGAGACAGCTGCCAACCTGGGCCAGGTCCCTGACTGGGGAGTAGACAGGGCAGGGCGCCCAGACATGCTGCCCGGCCCAAAGTCACCTGCGTGGCCCAGAAGTCTGGCCGGCTGAGGTAACTCCCCCAGAGCCTGTATTAAAGGCACAAGGCAAACTTCACAGTGGCTGTCACAGGGCAAGGGCCTGGCAGCAGAAAGAAACACCTTCCCGGCTCCTTTCCTTTTGTAATCAGAGTGCCATTCATGTCCCCGCCCATGAATCAAGGCCACTCCAAGCTGGAGAACACCAAGGGGCCTTTCTGCGGGCCTGCAAAGGAGTCATCTAAAATAAAGGAGCAAAGCTATTTTCACACAAAGAAGACAGTGACACGGACAGTCCCAACTGGGTGGAATGGCTCTGCTCACCGATGACATAAATCTGGGTGCCGTTGCCCGTGCCCACGAAGTACGGCGGGGGGTACATGAGCTCCACCTTGCAGATGTAGAGCCCGGTGTCCACGGCCCGCAGCCCTTGGATGGTGAGGTTCACTCTGCTCCCGCTGGAGGTGCCGGCGCAGGCCGAGTCCTCGGGGAAGGCCAGCTCCCTCTCCACTGTGTAGGTCGCGGCACAGACTTCGGTGGTCCGGCCGGCCACCTGCTGCAGCACCGTCACCCGGACCTCGTTGGCGTTGTGCGAAGAGGCATACTCACACTCGAAGCTGGCGACACCCCGGCTGCTGGCCAGCACCACGGCAGGCTGGGACACGTGCATCGCTGGCACGGAAAAGGGGGAGGGAGTTCAATGACCAAGTGCACATCCAAGTGAGGCCCAGGCAGCGCATCAGTGTCCGGTCCAGGAATGCTGAGGAATCCTCCAGCTTTACCTTCCAGCCCTAAACACTCCCCTCCAGCAAGCCCACCGTTTCCCTTCCCTTCCTACCCACCCCAGGACCCCTCCACCTCTCAGCTGCCTTCCAGCTATGCTCCATGCCAGGAAATTGTTTCTTAAACACAGTTGGGACAGGAAACACACAGATGTGATAAAAGATGTGGCTCCATCGTGGAATGGGTCACTCTGGAAAGTTGTTCCTCCCCTCACTTTTCCCTCGCTTAGGAAAGGGATTTGGATCACATGATAGCACAGCGCCTACCAACTCTGGTACCCTAAGGTTGTAACAAAACCGTGTAGTTTATTAATAAACCAGGTACTGTAAGGAGGCCTGGAGGAATTCTGGAGCCTTGCCTAATATCTCAACGCATGTCCCAAACCGTTGCCTCCTGTCTAACAGGCCCTGTACCTCTCTCACCCAGCAGTAGCAGGGCCATGGCCACCCCTGCCCGGGCACCACTGCCATACAGCCACGGGCACTGTTAGATGGGGAAGCCACAGAACCAAGGGCACCAGGTCGTTTCCTCTCTGGGGGTGAGGCAACCCTGCTCTTCACTCTGTGGGCTTCCCCTGCCACGCCCACTTCTTCCTCCCTCTCTCCTGGCTTGAACACTCTCATGCTCCTTTGTTCTTTCCCATCCCTCTGGCTCCTACAAGATAAGGGGGCAGCTCTCCACATAAAGAGCTTTAAATCATCAAAGAATTGTCAGCTTTGTTTTGAGTGATGATCTTTTCACAGCTAACAACATCTCTCTCTGGTCAATCTTGCAAGTGACACCCAAAACTTAGATAGAACAAGATCACTTCTCTGCTCAAACTTGTTGACCTTTTACTAGCACTGACTATAAAAACAAATGTGATAACTAGCTTTCAGTGTCTAGGATCTATCACTAAGCAAGTTCTTAAGATACACATCCTACCTCTAAATCCTCCTACCTCTATAAAGCGTCCAGTTCTGGAAACAGCAGTCCCTTTCTCTGTGCAGGGGACAGCACAGGCAGGAGTCATTGCCCTGGTTGTTTCTGCAGCTCTGGCTAGTGAGACAATAGTATCTTTCTCAGCCTTCATCTCTTCCTATCAGAGATACCTTCTGAGAGTCCACTGCCCTGCAGTAACTCCGCTACAGCGTTTAAGCAAGTTCTGCCCTATTAAAAATTTTTGTGAGCTAATCAGACTGCTCTCTCTTCTGCCTGGGTCTCACAAACTCCTGGGAGAGAACACTGGTTTCCTGCCCAAATGAGCACTCGACATTCGTTGTTGTATCAACTCTAAGGAGGACCAAGCTATGTTCTCTGCCCTAGATTAGCCCACACTTTATCACCACTGAATCTGGTCACACTCAGTTTTTCCGTATCCACCGTGGGAAGATCCTAGTTACTGGCTGAGATAAAGTCGTAAGAAAGAAACTGGATTACTTCTGAAGATATTAATATTTTTGTGTTCAAAGTTTATAAAATAAGAAAATATATGTAAATATATTTTTCCAGGAAAACTTAAATCCAATATCTTTTGAGCATGTACCTCATACAAATCACATGCTTTCTTAACTCAGAAGAGAGAGAAGATTGAGAGTCAGTGGAATATTTATCATTGTAAACCATGAAGCAAATCCAGTGTCAATCTCTACAGAGCTTTATTTCACTTGAAAACTGAGGGTCTGCATCTGAAATCCACATGTAAGTCTGATGGTTTCCCTTCTTTATTTCTTTTCTTGTCTTCTTTTCTTTCTTTCTTTCTTCAATTTCAAATTTTTTTTTAATACAGAGTCTTGCTATGTCATTCAGGCTGGCCTTGAACTTGCTTATGTAGCCTAGGCTGGTCTCAAACTCTCTGCAATCCTCCTGTGTCAGCATCCTGAGTGTGGGATTACAAACATGCCCATCTCATTTTTTAAATAGTTGACTAACTAGTATATAGGATTAAAATGAGTTTAAAACCTTGAATGGAATAAAGAAGGTATTCTTCCCATGACTTGCTGAGATATAAACAAGTTAACCAACTATAGAATTAATGAATGAGCACATCTTAAAGCCTTGAATTGTATAGGAAAGAACTTCACAATTTAAATCAATTTTTTAAAGAGGGAAACCTTGGGATTACCCCAACAAGCTCAAATATATTCAGGAGTGCACGATGTCTTTTCCCGCTTAAATCGTTTAACTGTACAGTATTCTCTTCCAAAATGCTGTAGCTATGTCTGAAGTTGCTTATGTCTCTCGCCTACCACTCACCTGTGTTCCTGAAGCCCCTGCTAAAAGCCTGGCACTCCACTCTGAGCTCCACCTCTGCCCTTGGCTGCTGCCAGGCATCCTGGGAATATGGAGCCGTCCAAGCCAGGAGAGGGGGACTTACCTTGAACTCTGGCTTTGCTAGAAATCACTGCCCTCGAGTGCTGAGCAAAATGAAACAAGGTGGGAGAAACACTTCCTCTGCCTTTGTGTTCCAGTCTCCACTCACCTTTAGAGAAGACAGGCATGACGAGGAGAGAAAGGAGGGCAGAGCAGCGCCAGGTCTTGGAAAGCAGCCGCGGCTGAACCTGGTGTCTCCGGAGCTCGAGGCGGGCCATGGCTTTATGGGAGCCGGTCTGGTCTTCAGGAAGCAGAGCGAAACCTTTCAGGATCCTGAACCTTTGAAATGTGTTTGAACCCACACAGATTCAAGGACTTTATATAGACACCTTTGATCCCAGGTATGTACTACACATGAGCACACACAGAGGGCACCTGAGTAGAAAGCCTTTTTGTTTTGGTTTTACGAGAAAGGAAGCCGTGGGTTTAGCAGTTACGTCGAAAAGACAACCTCAAACACTCAGAGTAAAACTGAACAAAACAAGCCGATCCATGGATGGAAAATGTACTCAACCTGAAACTGAAGCTTTGTGTTCACTTTGAGGATCTGGATAACTAATTGGAGACTTACAAAATTTCCTGGAGTGCAGGAGTCTACCCACATCCCAGTTTTAGTCTATCATCTGGAGTCTTTTCCCACCAATTCGCTTCCTCGGGGCCCTCTAGACCACTAAGCTGTCAGCCCTCTGCAACCTTGAGAGGATGAGTTCCTTCGTCCATGGCCGGCCTTAAAAAGAGCTCCACTCTCCACCTGCAAAGAGCAGCCTCGAGGGTTGCGTCACATGCTTTGCTGGCAAGAGATTATTTCACTCAACTTCCCTTAGCATTTTGTTCACAGAAAATACCAAAATCACAAGAAATAAACCAAAAAAGAGCCAGGAAAAATGAAAAAGAATGCAGATGTTCTTGAAAGCCATAACAAAAACAAACAAGGTGGAGAAGGTCCAAAAACAGTCAGCCAGCTTCACCCGAGAGATTAAAGCTTCCGGAAGAGAATAGATTTTTTTTTCAATAGGAATTTTTTGTTTTTGTTTTTGTTTTTTTGAGACAGGGGCTCACTATGCAGTTCAGGCTGGTCTTGAGCTCATTTTGTAGGCCAGGCTGGCCTCAAACTCACAACAATCCTCCTGCCTCACCCTCTCAATTGCTGGAATTACAGGTTTGCACCACCACGCCAGGCTCTAATAGGAATATTTTTAAGTATAAAATCTAAAAACAAAGAATAAATATGACCAGAGTTCTTAGATTTCTAAAAGGTGTAGATAGGGAAAATGCTCATCTAAAAAGTACTATTATCTAAAATATTAAATTATGTAGGCTATTAAGAATTTTAAGTATTCTATGTTCATTTATATTAAATATTTTGAATACTAATGTATCAAATATTTATCATACATTGCACAGAACATTAGAGATGCCCACTACCCTCAAATCTGGGCAGTTTTCATACATTTCAGAGAGAACAGTAACATTCATCGGGAACCTGGAACCTGCAGGAATGGATGCATTAGGAAGACAAAAACCTAGGGGACACCTAAGGGGCCTCTGGCACAGTGACAGAATGGGCAGGTGAGCACAGAGCTCCGCTTGTGCCTGCTGCAGCCCTCCGAGGCTTCCTGCTGTCCACGCCCCTCAATGGAGTAGACTGCAAAACAGGGACCTGATGCTTCCCACGACTGTGGCAGTGGAAGACAAATACAGCACTGGAGGTGCTGTACAAACCATGGACAAGCAGAGCTTGTCGGCTTAGTTCATGAGCATCAGAAAGGGCTTCTCAGAGGAAGGAAAACTGGGCTCTTTGCTGAGGACAAGGGCAGGGGGTGGGTTCTCAGACCTAATGATGCTAGCATGCTAATGATGCTAATGATGCTAGCATGTGACGGCTGACACCTTGAGCAGTGAGGGGCGATGAAGCACAGAGAGCAAACTGAAAACAGAGTTCAATTTTAGGGAAATTTTCCCTGCACAGAAGAAAGCTGGGAGGATAGAAGGAACAAGACATCACCAGGAGAAACAGGACCAAGACTATTCCAATGTCCAGGTACTAGGAGTTGAAAATTTTTTCTACAAGGGCCAGACAGTAAATAATGCTTTGTAGACCACATTGTCACTACTTAACCCTATTATTTGAGAGGTAAAGGAACCATCGACTGCATTTAAACAAATGGCATGGCTGCTTTCTAATAAAACTTTACTCACAGAAACAGATGGAGACTGAACTTGACCAGCGGACCATAGTTTATCAAACTTCAATCTAAATGCTGGTTGTGACGACAAGATCCCCAAGAAATGCATCCACAGTCAGTGGAGGGAGACGTGTAGGATCCACCAGACCCACAGCTTGGAGGTACTGCGTTGCTATGAAGAGCCCCTTGAACATTTGTCAAGCTTCTTCTTATTTGAGTTTCATAACAATGATACAAGATAGAGGCCATAATATTCCCCATTTTATAAAAGAAGGCAATCAAGATATGGAAAGTTAAGGTGACTTATATAGTCCCCTTAGTAAGTGATTAAGCCAAGTTCAGAGCCTGCAATACTGTTAATTACTTCAAATACTTTGAAGTTAACCTGAATGGGATTTGAATCCTAACGTGAATGCTAATTAGTTGTTACCTTGTGGCCGACAGCCTGAAATCCTTCAGATGGTGGTATCTGCTTCTCAAGGCCATGGCAGGGTTAACACAGGTTGGATTTATAAAAGGCCTCTTATGAGGCTGGCCCCCACTATATGAGTCCTTTCAGTTTTGCATGCATTTGTTTGTTTGTTTGTTTGTTTTTGTAAAGTTCCTGAGAAGACCTGAAATTTACTGGAATAGAGAACACAGGATGAGCAGGTCGTGAAATGAAAATGCCAACCTCTATTTGGGCATGCCAAGTTTGTGGTTTCTGTGGAAAGACCCCTCAAAGCAGTTGTCACAAGGAATTTGAAGCTCAGAAAGAGATATCTGAAGGTCATGGCTTAGGCATCCATTCAGATACTGATAAAAAGTTCCCAGGCCAGGGCATGAAATAAACATTCTGTAAATATTTGCTAAATGAATAGATAAGTGAATAAAAACAGTTTAATGAGAAAAAGAGATGAGAGTTGTACCATGAATGTTCAAAGAAATCTTAGCAAGTTCGCTACTTGTGCTTTTAAGAAATTATTTCTGTCATAGCAAGAAAATTCAGTGGTTGTAAAAACTAATTGATGAAAGAATGTTGGTTTTAAAAAAGACATTTATTCACATGTGTTACCTAACAGATTACAAGGGAGATGAGGTAATTGGTTAAGCTAGTAGATACTGCCTCAGCCAAGTGACCCAACTAGAAGTCACCCATTAGGAACATTCTAAACTCATACGCTTCCAGATCCAGTGCACGGAGAAGGACCCAGTGCCTCTCCAGCATTATTGCCAACATTGCTTTGATTCAATAATGAAGAAATACCCAGAAAAATTCATGTTCAGCAAAACTCCTGACGTGGAACTACATTCCCTCATAAAAGGATGACTGTCAAGAGAGACAATAAAAGGAAAAGCTAGGAAAGTTATTCCAGATTAAGGGGGAATAAGAAGCTATGACGATAGTGAGTGATCCTCCATTGTACATGTTACTGAGACACGTGGAGAAATGCTGACAGTGAAGCATACTCATTAATGGCTCTAGTGCTAGATTTCCTGTCTGACTATTTTTAGCTGATTCCTAAATATCTGGGGTCTAAGCATTAGGATATTATCAGGTAATTCATAAACCGTTCAGCAAAAATATATGTGTGTGTCGGTAGCAAGAGAGATAAAGGATAAAACAGTGACAAAATGTTAACAATTGGTGAATGTTGATAAAGAATATATATATATATATATATATATATATATATATAGTTGTAGTATTATTCTTAAAAATTCTGTGTTAAGTTTGAAACTTTCAAAGTAAAACGTCAGAAGTAAAAATTATAAAGTCAGCCATTAACGTGAGAAGCACTATACCAGTCAGCAGAGCAAAGTGTGGAGAGGACCAGCACCTGGTTCCAGGTTATTCTCCACCCCCTCCCACCAGCCATGCTGCAGCTGGGAGCCTGGACCCCTTGGAGAGCGCTCTGCAGTGCCCGGCTGGGTGGCTGCTCAGCAGAACATCAGACAGCCCGAGAATGGAATCAGGGTAGTTTTCTCGTTGCTCTCTTCCAGAGGCAGGGCCCCTGCCTCGGGTGATAGTAACATGCTTCACAAGTGCAGCTCTCATCAGGCCAGTGTGCCTCCTCACCCAGTCCTTGGTCCCGTGACACCAGTTCTCTCTGAGATCGGTAACGCTCTTTGCTACCATGGTCCTGCTAGTCTGAGGGAGCGGGCCAGCTTCCATTACTGCTGGTTCCTGGATGCATCACCATGAAGCCACCACTTTCTTTCATTCCTCTCTCTCTCTTTCTTTTCTTTTTCCTTTTTTTCTTTTTCTTTTTTTTTTTTTTTTTTTTTTGTGATGAGGTCTCACAAGATATATCAGGCTGGACTTGAACTCACTACATATCCCCGATTGGCCTGAAACTCAGAGCAGTCTTCCTGTCTCTGTCTCTGAGCGTTGGAATTCTCAGCATGCACCACCATGCCCTCCACTGACTTTCTTATTCAACTATTTGTTTCCCATTGAAAACTTTATTGATCAGTCTTACACCTAGCAAGAGGCAAAAATGGTTTAAACCTTCATTTTCTCATTCCCATCTAATACATTCTTTCTCTATTATCTTATGTATCGCACGACTGGGTTTATTACCATTGTGCACGTAAAATTCTGTCTCCTCTACTCCAAATCCTGTTTTTACAACACTCACCCTCATGCCCCAGGGCCAGCACCTAAATCAGGGTCTTCTTTGTACCTAACGACTGAGCATTGCCAAGCTCAATGAATTTATGGAGTGGTCCAAAGTATGGTTGGTGACAGATGTGCGTTTAAATCCTGGGTCTGCTGCTCCTAGAACTGTGACCAGATGACACTGTGAACCTCTCTGATCTTCATCTTACTTATCTATAAAACATGTCTAATTACAATAACTACCTTATAACAGTATTGTAGTGATTCAGTGAATCCATGCCAATAAATTGGTGTACCTAAAATACAGTAATATTAGCTGATACGTTAAGTATCAAGTTACAGATTCCAAACTTGAGTAACAGGATAAACCTCTTTTCCATTATCATCGCTACTGAATGGATGATATATTAAGACTAAAATCAAGTACTACCCTAAAATACTCACAGATAACTGAATTTCTGCTCAGCCAATGTCTTCATCCATATCTAGAACAAAATGGCTCATTATTTTTACCTGATTAAGTACAAAAATTCAACACTCTTGATGTAATCTAAGAGTTACTTATTGTGAGCTCTCTCAATGTCATTCAGTGGTTAGATACTAAATGTCTGAGGGCACCACATCCTTGGATGTTTTTATTTAAGGTCAGCAAGGGGAAATGCAACTTTGTTTTTTACTTTTATCATTCCAAAAAAGATTTTTGAAAAAAGGCTGCGGTAGGTGGTAAAGGAAATGAATATAATTGGTTAAAATTAGGACTTGGGAATTCACTGTGATTTCACTCATACATTATCTTCCTGTATCCTAATAGCTTGAATAACCCCAGGTTGGTTTTACAGCACTCTTAGTGGTTACTGGATTTGAAAGATCTCTTAAGATTTGCATAATTCACAGTGGTGTCTACAGCAAAATGTCTTCACAATTCCAGATAAGGCACAGTGGGTAGGGTGACTCGATTGTTTTATCTAATTATAAAATTCCTCAGTTTGTAAACCTTACTCTGAGCATAATTCAACTTTTCAGATTCTTAAATTTTTCTTTCTAAAACAACTCTTATTATCCTTTCCTCAATGAGTCTACACAAAAAACCCAAGCTTTTGTTGAAAGACTTGCACCTGGCATTGACTGTGGTATACACTGCAAAACATCCTTTGCTTGATGGTTTCAGATGTAACGGGAAGAATGAAAAGTCTAATATTTGCATAGTGTGCAGTTTCAAGACATCCCATTACGTTGAGCCTATTATCATGCCTAATTAAGGTTACATACTCTGTGTTTTTGTGCTAATTAGTTCATCACAATACAACTCCTTTCAAAATTGACTTCAAAGGAAAAAGAAAATCATCTACCAAAGTAAGTGATTGTTAAAGAAGAACCTATCAATCATCTCACTTCGAAAGAGAGTTAAAGAGAAAGGAAATGATATGCAAAGTGATTGGAAAGAAGTGTTAACTTTGTTACCATTAAAGGGTAAAAATATGGGGTTGGGCAAGAACCTACTTAAATAAATGAGGTAGATTAATTTTCAGATCCTAGGCAACTATAATCTACCTCAAAGTCAAGTAAAAATTGATGCTTATATTCTGAGCTTGTGGGTATTTTGTCCACCCTTTAGTGGGAAAAGAAGAGTTAGATCCTGCAGAATTTTCAGTTTACATTGTCCCCTGGCTGGAGATAAAGTGAACAGAGTAGTCAGGAGAACAGAGTTTTATTCACTGGTCCAGATGAGAACATGAAGGTTACTGCTTGCTGTACTCACATGGAAATGAAAACAAAAATGTTTTGAACAAATAATCTATAAGAAAACTCTGGTCATAAAGCAGTTCACAGGAAGAATCTATGTTCTAAGTGATTAAACGTGTGGACGGTCTTAAGTCGGTTTATAGATAATGGTCTGTTAGTGCATTTCTGCCTTTAGCTGTTAACCCCTCTGATTATTGCTCAGTGCTCCAGTTTCTCACACCTAAAAGTAAAATTAAAGTTGCACGGTGCTTTTCCCTCAGTCCTGTTGCAACCATGGCTAGCCATGAGTAAATTTAGGTAAGCATCTTTATCACAAGGTAAGTATAGATGTTTTCAAAATAGTGGCCATGTTATTTTACAGATTGAGAAGCTGATGCTGAGGAGGTAACTGACTTTTAGATCTTAATCCTCAGGCACACTTGTAGGGCTTCCTCCTCCATCACCCAGAGGAGTTCACAGAAAGGGAACGCAGCCCCTTCGCCTTGTCCATATGGTCTACTCAGAGTGTGTCTGGCTCTCACTTAGAACACGATGAAATAACCCAGCACCATCTCCATTTTACAAAAGAGGAAACTTGCCTGAGAGAAAACCTTAGAGTATAACCAAGAATTTTCTTCAATGCCTGTAAACCACCCACCCATGAACTCCCTATCTGTAAAAAGTATCATTGGAAGTGTCAAACATTTCATGAGTCCCCTTTCTTGCATGACATTTGTGGCTGGTATAATCTCACCTCAAGCACTTATTTCAGTTTCTTGGTTACACTGGCAATCACTGTTTTCATATTTTGAGCTGTATTATTTCAGGCCCTGCTGCATTTGAATGATTTTAGGCTCTGAACTTCTTCACACCTCTAGTTCATAGGAAACTGTTCACATCTTGAGCAAAGAGAGCATCTGTGCACCTTGACGGTGTGAGAGACAGCAGCTGTGAGGGTCGGAAAGGCTTCTTGATGAGGAGAAACATGGCGAATTTGCACAGCCTGTTGCAGGTGTCAAATCCTGGAGCTAGAAAAGATGTTAATGTGTTCGGCTCTCTCCTTTTACAGGTGAGGAAACAAGGGCCAGGGAGGTGAAATAATTCACTCAAAATGACACACGTAGGCTATCAATGGCAAAAACAAGATAAGAACCCAAGCACCTAGACACTACTTTAATTTTCTCCCCAGTTTTCCTTCATTACCATTCACCATTTTCCCAAGAACCTACTGGACTAGTGTGGCTTCTGACTCTAATTTCCTGCCAATTTGCAACTTGCAGCCCAGCCCCACCAAACTTATGGCCAGGTCTTGGGTATCCACAAATAAAAATTAACAAATTAGACTTTACGCAAGTATCTATAACAAAATGTGGTCTACATACACACCGGAATGTTAGTGAACCAGAAAAGGATTGGACGCGCACATCCAACACGGGTGAACCTTGAAAGTCTCATGCTGATTGAAAGAAGCTGGATGTCACAGGACACTTACTGCATGAGTCCATATGTGTAAAACATCCACAATAAACACGTGCATAGACATGAAAAACCTGCTATTCATTCCTGGGGGCTGAAGGGAGGCGATGACTACCTGACAGGTATGAGGTTTCTTTTTGCACTGATAAAAAAGTTCTGGAACTAGACTATGGTGATAGTCTCATGATAGTACAAATGTACTAAACGTGCATTTAAAATAGTTAAATGGTAAACTTTGTTACATGTACTTTACCACAAATAAAAAAAAAAAAAAACATGGTCACATTAGCAACAAGACAGTCAAAAAAACCCATGATCATGTTAACAGTCAAACTAATAGACTTTTTAAACTAGTGAATCTTAAAAAGCAGTCATTGATCTTAATGAATTGGCCATAGTTTTCGTCTCCTCTGAATGTGTTCTGAACAAAATTTGTAGCTGAGCTCCACTCCTTTCCAAGTGTAAAAAAATGAACTGGCAAACATGTCCTCAACAGGCTGAGACAAGGGTTCTGGTTATTTCTCATCATTCACAATTCTGACCACACGTCACACTGAGCAATCACCAGTCAGAATCAAATTCGGAAATATGGGCACAATTTTCTAACAGGTTACTCAGTTGTGTAGTAACTAAATGAGATGGAAAGAGGCCATGTCAGGAAACTTCGACTCAATGAATTGTAGTACCTAAATGTACCTTAGAACAGACTTTAGAAGCAGCTGATTGCTTCAGCAGCTTTCCGAAGCAGGCCTTGTTTTATGGGTTATGTTCTAAGGGAAGATTCTCTGGCCCAGTGCTTCATCCATGAGTAGGAAACTAGATGATTGCATTTACATAATCACGTGACAGCCAGCTGAAAGTACTAAGAGTTACGCACTGTAACCAAATCCCAAAGTCTTTAGATTTTTGGCTGGTACCTGCTGAGAACAGTTTTGAACTCCCGTAATGGGCTCACATTGCTACAGTGACATCGTATCCATTGTATCCAGTGACAGGAATCCATTGCTGAAATTTTTGTTGCTTCTCAACATTATTCAGATTCAATCTGATCACATAAAATGCTTGTCACGTGTGAAGTTTAAACGTTGCAGTACTGGCCAGCTCTGTTCCATTGGTTAAAAAACACGACAAATGGAATACACCCAATACATTTATTTCCTGTCCTCCCAAAATACAAGCAGGTCAAGAAACTTAGTTAACCATATCTCCTGCATTTTAACCTTTGGATTACATAGGCAACATGAGCTTAAAAACAAATTAGCTTATTAGGAAGTGACTCATACTATAAAAAAAAAGAGCTAAAGGAAGCTATTATATTTAAAAATTAAATGTTTGCTACCGGAATTTATGATCTTGATTTATATAGAATGAATTCTCATAGCCAATTTTATGGTAATATTGCAGAGCAAATAAAATTATTTCCTCTCATCATTTGGAATCACTATTTTCATTTGCAAATGATAAACCACTTCCAAATTCTCTGGCTCTCTCTCTCCAGGTATCCAAGTTATAATTATGACATGGCCATGTAAGTGAATGTTTTTTTTTTGTTTGTTTTGTTTTTTTTTGTACCAGGGATCGAACTCACAACCTTGTGCTTACCAGGCAGGCGCTTATATTGCTGAGCTAAATCCCTGAAATCCCCGGCCATGACTGTCATTTATATGATCTGAATATACCTGTTTTCTTCAGTATTCCCTGTAGCAAACAAAAACTAAAAAACATGAAACCTCCAAGAATTTTAAGAGAAGGAGAATAAAGAAGAAAATGAAAAAATGTGAGAAATGAGAAACAAATGAAGTAAAGGGAGAAAGACAAAACAGCAAATTTAGGTGAAGGATAATTTGTATATACTCAAAGAAGTATGAGTTCTGACCAGTAATCTAACAGAATTAATCAACAATAAGAGAACACTTGTGACTGTGAGTAAAATTCTCGCAAAATTCCAAAACCTCCTGATAACATACCACCCTCCAAAAAGATGCTCTGCTAGATGTTTTCAGACAAGAATGTACAGATAACATCACTCAAATACTAAATTTAGCAAATAAAATTGATCGTGATTGATAAGACTCACAGAACATTTTGAGCCCTTAAATTACTACAACATAAGTGGTTTTTAAGTCATAAACCTAAAAGTCAGGAAATTATTACTTAGATTCAACCACATTTCTGTTGATGCTGGGTTAGATGATAATTTTTTAGAGATTTACAGCAATCTGAGATATTACAGAACTACAATGCCTCAAATTCCATTCTCCCTGCATTGTTCCTCATTTTGAAGCTTTAAAGTTTGAAAATCAACCACAAAACCTTTCATATGCAACATTTCTAATACATTCTGAGGTCATTGATCTTTCCCAGAAAATACATAAGCAAACTGAAAAGACACGAGCAGAAGATGAGAACTTGTATGGGTCTCTACTCTCAGTTCATTCGATTTAATTATAGCAGATATAGCATGGAAAGAGTAAGGCAGGCACTGTTAAATGAATAAAGTAGCTACTCACAATTTAAAATATTTAACTTGTAAGCCTGCCCTAATGCTACTCATATGCCAATCATTTTATTTATGTAATATTATTAGACCTTAATTTTGCCACCTGTGAAATAAGGCGATTCAAAAACTCTCTAATTAAGAGTGTACTGTCAGGAATAAAAGTCAATGGTAAAGCATTTGCCTAGGCACTGATTTTATCTCCACACTAAAAAAAAAAAGCATGTTTTCTGTTCATGATATGTAAATGAAAAAACTTAGAAAATAACATTGAATGCTTGATCCACTTTGTAAAATTAAAGTGAAAGTGCATGCTAAATTATATACAGAAGCATGGTGTTTACACAAAATTTTTATTTTCTTCTTTTATCTATCTGTATTTTACATTTCTGTGACTGTATATGTTATTATTCTGTGGTCATAAAGATAGAAAATATATTACAAACAGTAAAAATTATTAGTTCTTTGGAATGTCGAAGTAGACAGAAGTTCAATACTTTGGTGCTCCCAATTTTGGAAAAAATAAAGGAGATAAGATACAAATTTAGTTTCTGTTTCATACAGAGATTTGAACACAAAGATGGGTCTATGTGAGCAATCTAATTTCTAAAATATCAGCCAAACAATTTCTCTAACAGCAACCAAACCTTATGAAGAGTAGCTTCCCTACTTTTGCTACCCTATCACCATTGCAATAAGCTAAATACCTCTTGTGCTAGTTTTCCTAGAATACTATAAAAGCACTACATAAATTAAGAAACACATGCTTTTTCTTCCAAAGGTAAATATCATTATTAAGTATAGTTAATTTGATTTGCAAATAAGTGGATTATGTGACCAGTAAAGGATTGAGATATTGCTGGGATAAAACTCTTTAAACTTATTGATATAGAATTCACATACAAAGAATTGTTTGTATTTAATACATACATATTGATGAGTATGGACATAAGCATTACACTTATTATACTTATTTGTATTACATTATCACTTATCATAACCAAAGTATTAAATGTATGCATCGTAAGAAGAAATTTTTAGAACAAGATTTTACTTGATGTAGTTTTAGCTATCCAGACCCTAATTCATTGAGATCTGGATTATGCAAACAATAACTTTAAGGTCCATCTCTTACTGGTTGTGACAAAGAGAACTTGACCTTTGCAGACCTGGCTTCATATCATGAGTTCACCTGGCTTCAGATCAACTGCAGACTGCATTTTCTGGGTGTGTACCTGTGATCTCTAACTACAGAAAATTAGACAGTGTCACAAATCTGGCTAGGCCAACAGTTTAGGGGAGCCTCTGAGGGGCAAAAAATATCTGAGTCAGATTACAGAGATTTCCTAGAACTTTCCATATTCGGTAATATAAATTAGATATGATCTTCAGCATACCACGTGTACAAAATTGAGGAGCCAGTCTTAAATAATGATAGAATAATTATTTAGCTGATTTCTCTGTGTTAGAATAATATTCCTACTTAAAGATACTTTCTGTCTGAGCTATAGGACTACAGTTCAGGACTCAACACCACGCCAGCTTCTTCTCTGGCAGGAGACTAGAAGAGGCTGGTCTTTCGTCAGTACATGGAGCCCTTTTTAGGATTCAAGTAACCTTGTGACATTCAGTGAGACATGCCCCATGGGCAACAAGGAGAATCTGAGGGAAACATATGAATGGCTTTCTCTCCATATCTGAGGAAAGCTCCAAACAAGCTCTCGGTGATGAAAGGCTCAATTGCTTCATCCTTCTATAAACTTAAGCATAAAATCACCAATCTAAATGACCATACCTCTCCCACACTGGATATTACTTTTGGATATTTTCTTTCTTTTAAGAAAAAAAAATGTAATGTCTTATTATTTTAGGATTACGTCTTTAGGATTATGTTACAGGAAACACTGGTTTGATTATCATCTTCCTTCAATTAATAAAGAAACTGTCAGGAAAAGAGTCAAACTCACATTCAAATAACAAATAAGTAGTGCCTTTGGAGATGTTGGAAAGACTGTACTACAGAGCTTTCAATACCATGAGTGTTTTTAGTGATGATAGCGTCACTAGAACAAGACATGCACAGGGGACTGAGCAAGAGGCATGATCTACTCCATGCCACAAGAGGCAGACAAAATAGATGGAGGGAGATTTTCTCATCACTCTCTGCTTGTGGGGTATGGAAGAGCATCAGCCCTTGGGGATCAGACTGAGGGCTATGCAAACATTCACAAGACATTATCCAAGGCATAGCCCGAGGTCCCCAGAAACAGAGACTGCATACAGGTAGATGAGTAGCAAATAGGACGTAGGAATCCAGCAGGTAGTAGCCAGACATCTCTTCATTCAGAAGATCTGCCCCAGACTGATGAGCTCAGGCCCTAGGATAGAAAGATGGAGTTCAGGCCAAGGCCTCTGCACTAGGAAAAAGGACTGGTCAGGAAAAGACAGCCAAAAAGGCCAAAGCAGAATCTCAGTCCTCTGAGATTCGGGGAAAAGAACTGGGGAGAATCTGGGCCTTACCTGAATACAGAGGGAGTCCATGGCTATTCCCCAAGATCAGGAGCGTTTCAAGAGTCCAATGGTACAAAATTTATTAGACTAAGCCTTGTGAATAGTACTAAACATTATTCAGTGAAGGACTGAGAATTTAAAACCCTGTAATTTCACAAGTACTGAGGTAAAGCAGGCTGCAGGTGAAGATGAGGCGCTAAGGTATTTAGGAGCACAGATGAAAGAAACTGATCTAGACAGAGATGTGACATAAAAGGTCTGCTTAGAAGCCCAAAATCACTCTCTGAAGAGATCAACACCCATATAAAATTTGATATGTTTGTAACGGAATATCTGTCACTTTATTCTCTTGGTCAACCTCACATGTAAAATGCCAACTTTCTTTCCTTTGACTTTACTGTCCTAGGAAGTGTGCTACTGTATTCTGTGGATTGCTGGGGATTGGCTTTTTTCAAAATTCAACTATCCAAGTTTAGTAGGGTTGAAACTAGACCGTGGTTTTTAAAGAGCAGACAAATTGAGACCAGACTGTATTCTGAACTCCCCCACATACTGGTTTCATTACGCTCTTGAAACCCAAGTCTATTTTATGAAAAAATTGATAAAACTGGGCTTGATTCTGAACAAATGTGACCCAGTTAGAACCTGAAGATGGAGTGAATTCAGCCTCCTTGTGAGGTGCATTGATAACAGCAGAAGCGAAACTAAACAAGTGCATATGTGTAAGAAATGGAGTAAAGGAAATATTAACGAAGCAATTCATTATTAAGCCAAATCTGTGAGCAATGAATGGACACAAGTGGTAAGAAAATATTTCCAGGTCTAAAAACTCAAAACCTACCTTAAGTTCATAATTCTAAAATAACTTTTCTGATTAAATTCAAACTTTCCAAGAAACCAAACCATGAGAAATTTCAAACTAAAAGTCATTGTAAATTGCTTGCATGAGAATTATATTTTCACTATGGAACTATAGAGTAATCATTGTCAGTTGCTATGAACTCAAGACAAGAGACCAAAAAGCCTTTGAGGCTAGACAAGAGAAAGGGGGAGGGGAAGAGGGGAAGGAAGACAGGAAAGGGAAGAATGGAGGGAGGGAAGGAGGATTAAATTCATGCATTCTCAGAGCAAGTTAGTTTTGACATTTGGGGACAAGATATTTTAATCTTATGCTGAATGTTTCTCAGAAACATCACTTTCACTGATATAGTATCTTCCATCTGGACCATTCTCAGAGAGTTCTGTTTCCAAGGAATCATCGAGGGATTGAATCAATACTGATTCCCATTTTACCTGTTACTATGCCTCCAAGCCAGAGTTTCCCAGCCTCAGAACATTTGGGGTCAAAATAGAATTAAACGTGCATGAATTTTGTTAGGAGAAACAGCTGAAAGAAAATGGGTAGGTGTTTAGGGAAAGGGAGATGCACCAGACCATGAGATAAACTTGACTGTCAAGTGAAGTGTAGTGGGGAAGGAGATTATGCAAAAGCACACTAAACCCCTACACAGTCTGGGAGGTTTGGTAAGACTACTGGGGGGCCCTTGAGCTGAGTGAATCAACTGGAGTAGACTTTTTTTTTGAATCCCTGCCATGCTGTAACCAGCGGGAGGAACCCAGGGAAAGCCATACCTCAGCACAAGCCAGGTACCACAGACTGCATGGTTGTACCCCTACAGCCTAACCTGCAATGTGATGGCATTTGGAAGTGGGGTTTTTATGAAGCATTACTTCATGAGGGACGATACCTTGTGCATGGGACAGGTGCCCTTATTAGAAACCCAAAGACCTCCCTCACCCCTCTGGCTGTGTGAGAACATGGAGAAAGGGTGACCATCCATGAAGCCACCCAGGGGCCACCCAGGGGCCACTCAGGAAGCAGGCCCTCGCTAAGCACCAAATCAGTCCTTGCCTTGGTCTTGAATTTCTCAGCCTTCAGAATGGCAAGAATAAGTGTTGTTCACAAGCCAGTCACTCCAGGTCCTCTGTTCCAGCAACCTGAACAGTCTAAGATGTAGGGCAACGGATGTCAGAATGCAGAGGCCCGGACCATGGGACCCTTACATCCTCACAGAAGAAGGTCTGTGATGCTCATTTCCATCAAAGCCATAGTCCGTCTTTATGGCATCTGGGTCCATCTTCCACGTGGATGTGAGCAGCTCCTCTTCCACAATCCTATAGCCTTTCTTAGTGAGGGAAATCTCAGAAGAGTAATGTTTATGATATGAACTACAAAATTCTATGACAACTGATCTCAAGACCACAACTGATCCTCCTCCTCTTCCTCCTCCAGTATCCATTCCAAATTCCCTGTCCTCATCCTCACTTATCACCTCGTCAGTCTCGGTAGCTTAGCTGGTGGTATGACTGAAGTCTTAATTCCAGAGGACCTGAGCCTCAGTAGTCATACCCTTCATCAGTCTATGTTGAATGCATTTTCACGGTTACAACAAAGCAAGAATATCAGGAAAGCCCCAAGGGTATCATATATTCCACCTCCCTGTCCCCATTGTGTAGAAGCAGCCTGAATCCTCCTTGGTCAGGACTAATTATCTTTACTTGTATCATGACTCTACTTCACCAAATCATGACAGGAGACTCCAAGATGCCTAGTGGCAACTGTAACATGTAGCTTAATAGGACCTTTGCTGTGTCACCATTCTAGGTCCTATGAAGGACCAGAATAGCAGGGACAGGAAGTACAAATTCCCCACTGGGTTATTGGGAAGGATTGTAAATTGGCCCATTCTGCTTCCATTTTATTACTAGGCCTGTGTCCCCTTCCTGCTAGAGATAAATGAATGTCTGATATAATGAATGCACTGCATCTTTAAAAATTATACCCTGTCCTTTCAAAGTGTTTCCTCCAAGTTCACTTTAACCATACTTTTCAAAAGCCATGTGGCATTCTCTAAGGTTGGCCACCTCTTATGAGAAGGTGATAGACTCTATGGATCCCATGGACATAAGCCCATACTAATCTTCCTTCAAAGCAGTCAAGTGCTATTCAGAGTGGAAGTCTGAATGTGACAATGAGGTATTCTGTAATGCTCTGGATATAGTGTTAATAGGATGCTTTGACAACAGAAAAAGCAAATATATCCTCAGAATAGGTGTCTATTATGAACCACTGACTCTGGATGGAAATAGTTCAAGGTAGTCAAATTGCAACCAAATAGCCAGTTGGCCTCCTAAGTGAATAGTGCCATAGAGGATGTCCAGGATTGCTATAGGTTTGAATACACATAGTGGTAACTAGATCTACCTTGGTAAATGAAAGTTCACACTCCTGGGCCAAAATGTCATCACCGTCTCTTCTACTTTATTCATATCAAAACAGTGTCATTGATGGTTTGATAAATGATGAAGCCTTGCAAATGTCAACAGGTCAGATCATTTTGTTCACTTGGCTGTTTGGTGCTAGTTCCATGGGGGATGCTTTGGGACAGATGTTAACTTGTATAAAATCCTTGCTGCTGAGTTCATCCCATGTATTTTGCCACAAGACTCTACCTAGTGTTCCTCAGCTCTGCTCTTCCAACCATTGTCTTTCCAAGTCCGCTGACCAGATGACCAGAGCATTGGCTAGCTCTCCATTCTGTACTCTCATTTCAAGCCAGTTCTCCTTCCACACACATGGGTGATTTGGTGTATGACTCACAGCTCTACCCATAGAGAAAATATTTTCTCCCCACTGTATGTCAAGACCCATCCCATAATAAGGCTATAATATAACCACTATCAACTTTCATCCTTTACCCAAGTACCAAGCCACCCATACACAAACTTCTGAGTTTTTCCCTTGTCTTTTTCTTGTCAGCTGAAATGTACATTAGGAAGGCCAAACTGCCTATGGCAAGCTGGAGAGAGGCTGTATTATATCTGTGGTGGGTGACAGAGGCTAGGCCATCTGCTCATGCAACTGACCCATGCCCTTTACTCCTTCAGGTTTAATCCCAAATTTAACATTTCCATCTTATATCAGACTGCTTCTGGCTCCAAATGACTTTATGTTTAGTACATCCTTCTTCATGCTGGTAGTTACAGACACAGAGTCATTCAGAATCCTAGGTTCAAGGGTCCTTTTTCTATCATGGTCCAGTAATAAGTCAAGAGACTTTCTCAAAGAATATATAATATGACAATATCCTATTGAATATGGCAATATCTTATTGAAGAATTCCATAGGTTTGCATTATAACTACTCTGCATGAGTTTACCACACATTCCACACTGCATCTCCTACAATACTGATGACTTCAACATGATAGGCTCTTCTTAGTCATCTGATCCAGAGGCAGGGCTGGTAACACCACATGCTGGATCTGCTGTGAGGTCTTTTCCTGCTCTGCACTGCTCTCAAAGCTGGAGGCTTTCCTTGATGCCTGGTGCATTGGATAAAATCAGTATCCTTAGATGTAAAGTGTGTCACCTCCAGAATTTAAAGACACTTCCCAGAAGCATTTACTTTGTCGTGTGTGTGTGTGTGTGTGTGTGTGTGTGTACAATCAGGGATACGAGATACAGTGCTTTTTCTTTCAGTTTGGAGGGAGTATCCCCGGAGGTCATGACCACTGAATCTCCTTAAAACTTCACCAGTCCTGAATCTTTCCACCCACTACACCACAAAACCCAGTGTAAACCATCTTGCTCAACCCGCCCAGCTATCAGGCTGTTATCATGATCAGTGTGCTGGTCCATGGCATTTCAGGCAGCCTGATCCTTCCAGATTTCACTATAACAGAGAGTAAGAGAAACATAGACATAAGGTGAAATTGTAAATGAACAGTGTTGTCCTTCCTATGGGAATATATACTGTTTCTGATTCTCTTGTCTATTTTGGAATGGAAAGAACACATTCGCCAAATTGGTAGCTGCATACCAAGAGCCTGAAGGCTATCAAAATATTTTAGGAATAATAACACATCTGGAACAGCAGCTGCATTTGGGGCTACTAACTGAGTATGACAGTCAGCAGAGCTACCAGAGTAGTCTGGTTTTTAACCTGGCCAGACAGCTGAATCAAATGGAGATATAACAGGACCAACACTCATACATTCATTAGACTTTTCATAGTGGCATTAATCTCAACCATCCTCTCACCCCAAGATATAATATTTTTAAATTTATTATCTGAATGGGGCAAGAAGGGAGATAGACAACTTCAAATATGTCCCCACTTTGGCTTCCCCACTTTGATAGTTCTTATTTTGTAGGTCAGGAAATCTTTATGGAGTTTACTGTTGGGAAGATGATATAAATAGATAAATAGATAGATGGATAGATATAAAGATACATGTAGAGATACATATAGACATAGATATAGATATAGATATAGATATATGATGTCTTAGTTACTTTTCTTTCTCATTGTTGAGACAAAATACCTGATGCCCAAAGTTAGGAAAAGGAAGGTTTATTTCTTACAAGTTAGAAGTTTCAGACCATACTCAAGCTGGCTCCAGGGCAAAATGACATGACTGAGGGGCAGCAGTTCATGGCCACTGGAAACAGCAAAAGTAAACTGAGCAAAAAGAGAGAAAGAAATGCCTTCTTCTCACCCTTACACTGTATGTTGGCCCACCCCTAGATGGGTGCAGCACTCACATCGCCAATCCCAGCACTAGTCAGCAAACCAATTATGAATGCCAGACTCAGCCATGTCCATGATTGCATGAGGCTCAGGGGGCCATCCAAACACAAACCATGACAGATGATATAGGTGGAGATGGAGATAGAGAGATACAGATAGGTCGATTCCAATTGTGAATTTGGGGACTGAGAAAATTGGTGTGTTCCAGGATTCCATCTGCTACTTAGCCCTCATAAGCTTTCACTGGTAACAAAGTTACTGTACTGACATGTTAGAGCTACAAGTATTGATACTCATATTGGGCTCAGATCCCATGCCCATTAATCCACTCCCCTCTCTCACAGCCAAGTAAGTAGTCATAAGTCCCTTATGAACCACTGAGGGAACTATCACAATATATTCTTCCTATGGTGACAAAGAATCCTTCTTTCAGGGTACCTGGCCACTTAATCAGTCAGTGGGTTCCAGATCTGAAAATTGAGTCAAGTCCAGTAATTGAGCAAAGGATTGTGACTTTTACTGAAGCAATTGTCAATCTCCTGATCATCCACGCTTGCCTTTATTGTTTCTTACAGTCAGTCCTTCAGCTTTCCCTTAGCATAATGCTTTTGAGACTCACCCAAGTTTTTATGTGTATTAATAGTTTCCTTCCTTTTATTGCTAAGTAATACCACTGGATGAGTATACCATAGTTTATTCATTTAGCCACTGGCACTTAGGTTGTTCATATTTCTGGTGATTTTGAGTAGATCTGCGATGAACATTTACGAACAGCTTTTGTGGAAGCCTAAATTCTTACTTCTCTGGGGCAAATATGCAGAGCAGAATTGTGGGGTCTTTTGATGAGTATGTGTTTAGTTTCAGAAGAAACTATCAAACTGACTACCATATTTCATCCCTAACAGCAATTTATAAGCATTCTGGTTGAATTCTCACCAACATCTGGCATTGTCAGTATTTTAGGCATTCTTATAGCTGTTAGTGATATGCCATTGTTATTTAGGTTCATATAACAATTATAAATGGGGCAACTCTACCAGATTTCTGGATGTTATCTAGCAGAATATTGTCCCCATAGTCACATTGTATTTATTTGATTTTCCAGTTTCCCAAAAGTACAGAGTCCTCCAAAAAATGTATATAAACTTTATCAGTTCACCACACTAATAAATCTCTAAAGTTCATGGCCACCACTTTGAAAACTTCATGTAATTGTAGAGGCCAAAAGTAACTTGTATTAATCTCATGATGTCTCAATAAATTTAGTATCAAAATGTTTATACAAGTTTTTCTTTCCCTGATATGGACATTTTGGTGGACTCTCTATAATGCCATAGTTGCTTTCTAAAATTAAACCATGAACTTTATTATTATTATTATTATTATTATTAGCCCAATCCATACTTGAAGTTTAACTGTTGGCACATAGCATAGAAAAGAAACTGGATGTTTCTACTGAACTTAAGCAGGAATCTTTTACGTGCATAAGGCAATACACTATTAGCATCTACATAGAGAAAAGGCAAGTGGTGCATGGTCTTAGTTGCTCTTTCTCATTGTTAAAACAAAATATTCAACACCAAAGTCAAAGGAGAAAAGGCTTATTTAGCTCACAGTTTGTTGAATTTTCAGTTCATAGTTGGCTGGCTCTAACAGAGGGTGAGGGCACGGGAGAGGGGCATCGCAGAGGAGAAACACTTCACGGTGGGCAGAAGGCAGTGAAACAGTGAAGGAGCAAAGCAGCAGCAGCCTCTTTCTGTCCCTTCTGTTCTATCCAGGCTCCTTCTTCTAGGGCGGGCAGCACTTGCACCCACAGTGGGCCTTCCCATTACCACACCCAGAACTGGGCCAGGTCAGTCAGTGCACTAATTTAGTAATCACACTTCTTTTATCCTAGTACCACACTCTTGATCCC
The DNA here is from genome assembly GCA_004027295.1 of Dolichotis patagonum. Lineage (NCBI taxonomy): Eukaryota > Metazoa > Chordata > Mammalia > Rodentia > Caviidae > Dolichotis > Dolichotis patagonum. The sequence goes on from PVJX010008080.1 coordinate 58,407, forward strand.
AGCATTAAACACTCTAGATCCAGCTACCTATGAAAAGCCCCACCTGTGACTACGTGAGGCTTTGTGGGGACACCTAGACACAGCCATAACAAGCACAGTGTGGAAGAGGTGAGTCTCCTATCCAAGCCATCATCACAGGATGAGACACCCCCCAGTGTCTTGATTCCATCCACATTTGGCCAAAATAATTTCTACTGAGGACTTGAACACAATTTGTGCTCTCTGTCTTAAATGCTCTCCCTCTATATCGTAATAAGACTGGTCCCTTCTGATCATTTGGATTTCCACTTAAATGTCCACATATGAATGACTATACTTCCTAATGCAGTTCTGCAGATCACTCTCTATTTTCATCATGGTGCTTATCATTGCTTGGTATTAGCTTGTTTATTCACAGCCTGTCACCTCAATAACTCCAGTACCCACATAAGCTTCATACATAGCAAATGTGAGTTGAAGGGCCAGATGACTAACTGTAAGCAAACACATAAAACACTTTCTTGCAGAAACTTCTGGGGAATGTTTTACTCATAGGATCTTACGTGTAAGTCCTAACCGTAACTCAGTCTTCACGTCTTTGAAGCACTGAAGGGAAAGAGAGAGACTAGAACCATCATTTCAAGGCTGTAAGCACTTTACTGTCTTTTGAGGCAGAGACCCAAAGGAAATTTGGGTACAGATTAATCTATCATTCTGGGGAAATCGCTGGAGTAGGCCTTTTGTTTGTAAAGACCCTAGTCACAAATGGAGAGGTGAGCCAAAGTCACACGAAAGCAAGCCGCTCTTCTGAGAATGTAGAATGTTGCCCTAGCTGGGCAGACCCTGCTTCCTCTAAAGAAATGTTTCTTTTCTAAGAATGAACTTGGAAAGTGCTGTGCCCATGCACCTGTTCTGGTTCTCAAGGACCTGTGTCCTGTATGAAGAAAAAACTTCAAAAAATCATTGCTAGAACTTCAAAGATGCAGACTGCATAGATTTGATTCTGCTTCATGTAGAGGTAGACAGACATGGGTTTACAGGCCTTGCTGGTACACGATCTGTTTGTGGTATTGTTAAAGCATGAGCAAACCAGGCTTTAACAAACATTTCAGCACACAAATACAAAAATGGTAAAGCTGCCCTTTACTCTTGGAATTAAAAAAAGAAAAATATAAGAACACACACACACCACACTTATTCATACACATAGGCCTCTGTATGAGTGTTGGCCATAGAAACACTGGCCTATTATGTCCTGTTAGGTGTGTCTATATTGGCTCTGAAGCCAACTGAGAAAACAAAAACAGTACAGAGAAGTTTGACCTTAGAACAAGCTGTGAAGGGAAAGTCTTCGGTCACTTTGGAGTTACTACCTTTCACCTGGATCTGGAAGAATCAACATACTTTTAGAGTGTTTGTCATCCACTGGCTTTCTTTATAATGAACTGGCAGTACCATCCTTGATTGTGGAAATAAATCCCTCATCTTCACAAAATAATTTGGTTCGTCTGTCATGCCACACCTATGGCATGGTGCACATCGTGCAGACACTGAGGAAACAGTGGTGAGCACCACAGATGTTACATCTACACATGTGGTACTCACCATAATAACTGGGGAATGCACATCAGTCAAACTCTTCCAATCACAAGAAGTGCAAGGCAGTCAGCAGTGCATCATGTACTCCGAGTTCCCAGAGGCTCTCCTGCAGAAGTGATTACTCCTGAGCTGGCGTCTCAGCCCTGAAGAGGACTACACCAGGCAAAGAAGTGGGAAAGAACATTCCAAGCACAAAGAGTAGTGTATTCAAAAGCCTGAAGGGAACAAGAACATGGCACATCCAAGGACGGGAAGGGAGGCCAGCCAGGCCACAGGGAGACAGAGGCTGGAAACGGGGCAGGTATCAAGCCATGCAGGGCCTGTGGGTTCTGGTGAGGACTTGGCTCTGTCTGAGAGCTCTGGGAAACCTGAAGGGATTTAGAAAGCTCTTGCTGGGCAAGAGGTGATGCAGGAGAAGTATTTAGGCGATGTGTAGTTTGGTTGGAAGGGTCCAAAGTGTCCCTCCAAAGCCTTATTGTCTTGAAGGATTCTGTTTCAGCTGATGGGTTTTTAAGAAGGTTGTGGGATCATGCGGGTGCTAACTTCATTAATACACTAATCCACTGATGAGTTCATAGCTGAATAGGCTGGAGAAAGATCACTGGAGATGTACCCTGGGAGGATGTACTTTATCCTGGGCTCTCTTCCTGTCTGTCACGAGGGGAGAAGCTTTTCCCCACTACCCTTCCAGCATGATGTTCTGACTCACCACAGGTCCTCAGCACTGGAAACACCCAGCCATGGCCTTAACCCTCTGAAACCATGAGCCAAAATAAGTCTTCCCTCTTTTTAAATTATTTGTGTCACATATTTTGTCACAGTGAAGAGAAGCTGACAAATGCTGCATGACAATTACCAAGTTAAGGTCTCTCAGCTCCAGCTGACACCCTTAGCATAGCTACGTCTACAAACTATGTTGCTGCTTTTTTTTTTTTTTTTGTTGGTACCGGGGATCGAACTCATGACCTTGCACTTGCCAGGCAGGTGCTTAAGCCACTGAGCTAAATCCCCGGCCCCTATGTTGCTGCTTTTGACTTCGGGATCCTCGCTGGGATTTACCGATAGAGGATGCTAGAGGGAGACTGTCAGGCTGCAGGGAGAAGGGCTGTGGCCCTTTGCTGTCTGCCTCATGTCTCTGTTCATGTGGGCAGATGCCACCCAGGCCCACTCCTGCACCCAGAGGAGCAATTCCATCTGTCGTCAGCAGATGAATCTCACCGCAGCTTTTCCAGATTTGCAGAACCAGCTTCTCAGCCCCCCACCTCAGGGACACCCGCAGTAGCTAGGTAGGGGCCCCTCCTGCCCAGAGGTCTGTCTCCCAGGCACACGAAGCTCTGCCTATAACTTTTTAAGCTTTGGTAATTCTGTCATCATCTTCTTCTTCTTCTTCCTCTTCTGCTTCTTCCTGTTCCTCCAGCCCTAAAGGTATAACTACAGTTGTCATTGTCACAATGCCTTAATGTCCTCCTTTGGCTTCTTCTCATACCTTGGTTAACCCTGTCATGCCCAGGTGACAGTTCCTAGTGTGAAATTTTCTCTGTTTCAATACAGAAGCTGTTTGGTTTCTGTCTCCCAAATGGACCCTGGCAAACACGGGTAGCTACTGCAGCCCTGCGGCAAACAGGGTCAAAGGTGGCAGGAAAACGAGGAAACACAGCTTTTCTGTCTGAAGTTTATATTGCAACTTGATTTCCCTGTAAGAGATTCTTTTTTAGTTATGAGGAGAGGCATTATCTTTTCTGGAATTGGTACAAATTGGGTATTACATATTACATATGTAATAAATATTTGAGTAAGTTGAGATGGAATTTATAAGAGGTAAAGGGTTTCAAGAGACATCTTTACAATTTCTCACTTATCCTATGATTTTGAAATATATACCCATATATGTTTAGAATTGGGTACATCTTAAAATCAAAGTATAAGGTCTTTTGTGCTAAAATAAAATGGGAATATTACATAACAATTTTAGTGCAGCATTTTGTAAAATATCCTTCAGCTCTATGGACTGATACAAGGCAAAAGTTATTTTGCCCAGGTTGATAGCAGATTCATTGTCATGCACCACTTCCTGAGCTGAAATGAAACACCACTGTTGTCTGCTTCTGGGAAACTACTTTAAATGCCCTGGGAAACTAAAGGATATGATGTTTTATTTATCTGGTTTATGAGAAAGCTGACTTATATCCCCAGTGCTATTAATAAAATATTTAAACCATTCAATAAACCTATGAAAACATTAATTACCTTTCAAAGCATACAAGTTCATTAAAATTTTAATTAAATTCAATTTGAATTTGCGACAATGTCTTTTAATATTTGTTTCACTGTACCAATCAAGGCTATCAATTCGATGCCACTATTCTATGTCCAGTTATCCAATTTTTTCCCTTGTAAGATCCAAATGAGAAACTGGGCTTATTAGAATCTAGCTCATCTTCCTATTATGGTATATTGGGCTATGTCATTTTCTCTTACAGATTTTTACCTCCTCAATTCCTTTGCATCCAGTACTCTACTGTCGAGTTCCTCTTCTGCCACTTTAGTTAGTCCTTTATTACCTCTCTCTTGGACTATTCCGGGGGTCCCCTATATGGGGTTGCCAAGCTTCACAAATAAAAATGCAGAATACTCAATTAAATATGAATTTCAGATAAACTTCAAATATTTTTTGGTATAAGTATAACCCACATATTTCCCAAATATTGTATGAGCCATATTTATACATTTAAAAAATGTTGTAATATATTCAAGAGTCAAATTTAACTGGGCTTCCAGCATTTTTATCTGGTAATCTTACTCTTAACTTGTGTCTTTTCATCTCTTTGCTCCATACCAATCTTCATGTATTTTCATACATATTGAAGAGTACTTCAGATCATACCATACCATTGCTACAACCTTGTCCTCACTTTTAGTTTTCCAGGCAAAGGGAAATCATTAATGATTTTTAAATACCAGCACCTTACCCTAGCATTCAAGGCTGTGATGATGTGCTCTTGGAGTGCCATGTTAACACTTTATGTCATGGTTCCCAAGTGAATTAACTTAGTTATACAGTTCATTGAACCCATAACTCAATCCAAGCTTTGTAGTTTCCTTATGTTGTCAACATACACCAACTTCTAGAATATATTTTCACCCTTACAGATCCACATCAGAAATAGTAATAATAATATACAGAAAACATTCAATAAATGGTTCCTTTCATTGTAATTTCATAACCATCATTAGCAGTGCAGTATTATCTTGAGACTTTAAGCAAATAAATAAACTTCATAAGAAAGAAACTAGATAAAAGTATTGACCCAATTTCTTGTTGCTTAATTTGCCATGGTGAAGCCAACCTGGAAAATCATGTTACCCTAAGATAAATGTGACTGTGGAAACCAACTAAAAATGCAAATCCTTGACACATGAAAAATCTATTAGAGTTGTCTAGGGTGGAAACACTTAGAAGCAAAACAAGTACCTGTGTACTGGTAAAATAAAATCACTCCACACCCATACACATGTGGATTCCAAATAAACATAGAAGTTGTTTTTGTGGTGTCCTTGAATCTTAATTTGTTCTATTTATATTGTAGAGCCAGCTTGAAATTCTGAGATTTGTCCTTTATTCTGAAGTTTGACTTATATAGCCTTGATGTCATATTAAATACACATTATAATTTTCCATATGTGGTTTGAAACAGGATAAATACAATAATCTCAAACATTCCAAACAAATGTCATAAAGTTATTCAACAACAAAAAAATCCATCAAGGTCCCAATTTTTATATTAAGTTCCAACTGGGTACAATATTAAACAGGCAGATATTAGCTTTATTTTTAGTGAACCTTTCTAAACAACAGTAATGACAGTGCTCGCATTGTTCCCCCGCCCCTCCTTCATATCGCCTTATGTGAAAACTTAACCTGAAGAAGAGATTGCCTTCTAGGAAATGGTATAAAGCGTATTACAGTGCAGGAGCACAGTGACTCAGGCCAGTGAGCTAGAGCCCAATTCTCGCCCATTCATCTCACAAGTGTACACATTTCCAAATACTCTACTCAGGCACTTCCTCAACCTGCTTCCTTCTGCAACCTCCAAAAAACTCATTTTCCCACTTTAAGGAGAGCTCAGTGGCTTTCCCGTTAAGACTACTAGGCATCAGTCAGAATGGTATCCCCAACATCACCCCTGTCCCCTGGGAGAATGAAGTGTGGGTATGCTTTGGGGGTGCAACCTCACAGAGCTGGGAAATGAGTCTCGTTCTCACCAGGGTCACCGCATCCCGAGATAACAAAGGGATGAGCCAGCACCTTGGCCTCCTCGTGCTGCTGAGTGCGCCTCCAGGAAACGAAGCGGCTCCATCAACACCAAACCCCAAACCAGAGAGAGGAGCAGTATTTCATACCCTGCCCAGCTCTATGGAAACAAGACCGCTGTCTGCAAGGAAGCCAGAAGTCATTCTTCCTCCACTGCTTCAAGAAAATGCTGAGAGGCACTGTGAGGGGTTACCGAGTTCATGCTTCTCTACCCAGAACTACATCTTATTTGCCAAGTATTTGGGAGGCTCATACTTTCATTTGACAATGGAAAGAAGAATACAGAGAAGAGCGCTTCTAAGTTTCATTTACGTTCATCACTCTGTCTCCAGTGCTGCCCTCTGCACCTGGCAGAGCTCAGCCAGTGGGTGCTGGAGCTAGCTTGTACCTGCTCCGGAGAACCGGTTTTCAGTGTTTCTTCCCAGCTCCATAATCAGTAACACCATGGTGCTAGTTTGAAATTAGCCCCTGGGAGTATGCACACCATAGAAATGGACAAATGCTAGGAATCCTTCTCTTCTCCTTTCCTAGGGAGCACCCATTTACCATTTTCTGTAATACCTGTTCAGCGTCATCTTCATTTTAGTATAGAGGAAGAAGCTGAGGTTTCTGCATAATTAACTGACAAAATTAAGGTCACCCGGCCAGTATGAGGTATATCTAGGAAGTGAACCAGCGCTGGCTGAAGCGAAACCCTACATGCAACATGAGATAGTGGTGCTCTTCTCAGCTCAGCAGCTGGAAGCAGATGCTGTTTTGTCCTTAGACCCAGGCAAGCAAGGACCAACCTTGGCTCCACAGGGAAGGGACCCTGAACTTTGCAAAGCCTTCTTTAAGTCCCCCTCGGTACCTGAGAACACATGGAATCTGCATTACCATCAAGGCAGGGGCCCAGAGAGGAATCCACCCTGGCCTTAGCTCCTGTTTCACTCTTTGGGGTTGTTCCCTAACCCTCTGTCCTAAACCCCTACTGTATGTGGTGGAGTGGAACACAGGGCCTAAGGCTTTCTGAGATTCAGGCCCATGTGGTGGCCCCAGGCCATACGGCCAGGTTCACCCCAGGACGGCAGCCTGGCGGGTGGATTGCTTCTGGCTGCTGATCAAATATTTCTCTCATGGGCTGGCACAGTCCTGGGCATCCAGGATGCCACCAACATGCTGCTTGGGAGTAAACCTCACTCACATCAGATGTGGAATGAGTGCAGGGCCCAGAATGACCAGTGGTTCTTGAGATCAGCAGAGTGATAGCACGCAAAGATGGCCCCAGTCCAGTCCTTGCAACTCTGAGAAGTGTTATGTTTCCTAACAAGGGACAAGCAGGTGTGGTTAAAGTATGAATTTCAGTAGGAAATGAGTGTGGATTATCCAAGTGGTACCTCTCTAATCACATGAACCCTAAAAAGGCAGGGAACTGTTTTAACTGGAAGCAGAAATGAAGCAGAGGGAAAAATCAGAGACTTGAAGCATGAGGAAGCACCTGACCCACTATTGCTGGCTTTGAAGATGGGAAAAGGCACCATGATCTGAGGAATGTTATGGCCCTCCAAGATGGAAATAAATCCTCACAGACATCCAGCACAGAAGCAGGAGTTTCATTCCCACAGTGGCATGGACCTAACTTCTACTAGCAATGTGAATGCCTAGAAGATGGGTACATCCCCAGAAAGGAACATAACCTAATCCACACCTTGATGCGGCCCTAAGAAGCCTGAAAGAGAGACCTGGCCGGAGCCACTGTGACCCTAACTCTTAGGCCGCCCACGTGCAGGCCCACGCCTGGGCCCAGACCTGTCTGCCTGAGGCCTCAGTCATAGCAGAGAGGAAGCAGGTGCGCAGGTGCTGCTTATCGCCCACCTCATTGCTAGTGCCCAAACCGCCGCAGGCCCTTCTGCTTGATGCAGTCTCTTGCTCTCAGCTGACAGGGTGACATCATGCTCCCCCAGGTCAGTGTTAAGTGATGCTTGATGTGGACACACATCGTTTATGTGAAGGAGCCACTCGCCTGTGAGGCCCTCACCTCTCCTTCGTACTGTAGGCAGAGGATGGAAGACAGGAGCGCAATCACAGTGGAATGGGTTGCATCCCAGGGATGCAGTGGTCATTCCTGAAAAAGCTCAACAGCAGTCATGTTGGAGATGTGTTGTTCCACATTCCATGGTGACTTTCTGAACATGACTAGATAACAAATTATCATCCCTTACTCTGGGTAAGAGACTTGCATTTGAAGTCACCAGTGAGACATGGTAACAGCTCTCAGGCTGGTCCAGAAAGCACAGCCACAGGCCGCTTGATGGATGCTGCAGTACCGTGAAGAATGTTGTCATCAGCATTACACAAATTAGGGAACTGCAAAGGCTGGAAAATTATTGCTCCAATGCACGCAGGTTCAGAAGAGCCATGGGATTGCGACAATGAGATCACTATCTTTTTCTCATTGTAGAAGAGGTGACACTGGCTGGGAATAGCATATTTGCCAGTAAAGATCCCACAGAGATCCTTCCCAGAACTGAGCACAAATCTTCAATGTGCATTGATTGGACGACAAATGAGCATATAAGTTCTACCCATCATTCTAAATCTTCACTGACAAATCATGTGAGCCTCACATCAGCCCACGAATTTTTGTGCAGAAATGTCAAACTTGACACTTCCAAAGATCAAGCATCTCCCCACATCAACCTACTGCTTCTTCTGAGTTTCCCATCACCACTACCCAAACTAGCAACCTGTGATTTTTTTTTTATTTAAAAGAGAATAAAACAAAAGGGGGCAGTACAGAGCAGATCAGAACAGGACAACATAGGCAACACAGTACTTTACATTAAGTCAACTGGACATCAACAGTAGCTAACACCATATCTCTTACTCTGCTATAGTTGAGCATAGTTTCAATTACAATAATATCAGACATAACACAATAGTATAAAGCCATGCATATAGTGAAAGAATTACAGGGCTTTCTGAACCAAATAACAGAAAATGATCAATGGGTATTATAATATCTCATTTTTGATAAAAAAGAAAAAAATTTGTTTGAACTATCACACATATTCAAATTCCAGTAAGACACAATGTGGTAGATAGAACCAACAGTAGTAGAACAAAAAAAGCATGGTAGGACTTCTAAGAAGGATAATATTAAATCAGCAATAGCTGTCATAATGTTTT